>JAHZNI010001080.1:0-50479 GCA_027744415.1 Seira ritae
TAGGTATGTACTTAGGTATCTCAACTTCAAGAACGGTCAGTACCTACCAATATATAAACTAGTAGATTGCTTTTGCAGTTATAACATAGTTCTTGCCAGTCGGCAAGAAGGTTTTTTTTTTTGCAAAATTGCGGTCTCCGTCTGTACGGACGTTTTATGAATTTAATTTTCTCGCAAAAAAAGTTACAGACATCTAATTTATTTCAAATCTGATAAGTGCAACAATAAAAATTAAAAACTGCATTTTGCTCCTTTTAATTTAATATGGAAGCTATTATTCATACTCGGAGGTTTTAAATAAATAAAATATACTCTATTGTTATTTTTTAATTGCTAGTATTATGCAGTGAATTGTAAATAAAATTCGAAATAATGGAGTTTTGCAAAGTTCAAAAAGAAAATAAAACGGATCACCACGTTAGAGTGGTCGTAAATGTCTAGGGAAAAAATGAATTTTTAGCCAGACTATAATATTTTCTTATGAATTGTTGAGCCGGTTTTAGTTCGTCTGGTCTGTCTTGGTGCTTTATGATGTGTACTACCTTCTCAATGTAGCAAAGGGCAACTCGTAAATAATGACAATGATCCGCTTCTAAAACTACTGACTTACTCTTATTTATTGCAAAAAAAGTAATTATCGTGCCTGCAAACCATGAAATTATCTATTGTTCAGTATGAGATTTTCTTTTATGCACCTCTGAGCTCTCGAGAGCACGTACGCCAGAAACGTACATACCTACCTTGGCTCAGCGTACGTCACGTCAGCCGGGGCCGGCCGGCACGAGATAAATTGCTCTTTATCATGTAATGCAAAAGGAATCAGATAAGGAGGAAATGTTTGCTTTCTGATTGGTAATTTCGGCTTTGGCGACAAACAGACCAAGGAGCAAATACTTACTCCACAGCAGAAGGAATTGGAAAAAACAAAAGCAGCAGCTTTAGTAGCAGCAGGTGATATTTATTCGAAAACATTTTGACAAATATTTTTATTCCTTGTTTACCATTCTCCTCACGATACACACATGAATGGATATTATGGATATTCTTTTTTTCCTAAAGAAGAAAGAGTCGACTGGAGATGTCAGCCGTGGTCGCCAGAGCCAGGCTTGGCTTGCCTTGGCGGAGGCAATAACGAAGATAAGAAAAATTATTGTAGGCGAAGTGAACAAATCGTTTCTCCCTCTTCCAGATTACTTCCATTTCAAAAGGCATTTGCATTGTCGTCTGGTGTAGACCACAGAGTTGCTTCCTCTTCAAGCGCTCGTGTTTGCACAAGTGTTTGGTTGCATTAAGGAAAGGAATTAAGGAGAGAGAGAGAGGATGTGTATGTTCTGTGCTTCATGTTCCAAAGAGATTTTCCTAACAAAATGCATAATTTTTTTTTCTTTTCCGCAATAAAACTTCTCTTTTTTCCCTTTTTAGCTGTCGTAAATTTCCAATAATATGTTTTATGTAAATTTTATGGTGCAAAATTTTGGTTCATGTTCAAAGCCTCCTTCGTGAAGGAACAAGAAAAGAAACGAGCAAGCAAGGG
This sequence comes from Seira ritae, assembly GCA_027744415.1. Taxonomy (NCBI): domain Eukaryota; kingdom Metazoa; phylum Arthropoda; class Collembola; order Entomobryomorpha; family Entomobryidae; genus Seira; species Seira ritae. The sequence goes on from JAHZNI010001080.1 coordinate 1,535, forward strand.
AGCACTATGATATTGTCTATTTTTGTGTATGCCATGAATTCAACTGCTTTTTTCCTTGACGTTCACAAGTCATGCAAGTCATGGATTATGATTCTTTTTTTTTGGTTTTCCGTGCAAAAAATATATTCCTATAGTGCCTCTTGCTAGGATAGTCCCATCAGGAAAAAAATTGAATGTACATACATAGTAGAGCTGCAACAAAAAGTAAAAAATAATATTGTTTTGATCCTATTATTCCCCATTGTTCTCTTCCCCGGTGGTATGATGTGTAGTGAAGTCGTCCTTTTAAGGAGAAATGAAATGAACCGTTTCTGGCATGGCTTGGTCACGGAGGGAGAGGTTTTGTTATGTTAGGTTGGGAGGACCTCCGATAATGCCATTGTTGCAATGAATTTTTTTTTCTGTTTGCTGATCATGATAAGCTGATAAGATTGAAAAGTTTTGTTTGCTCGCTCGCATCGCAAAGATGAAAATCGCTGCCGGAAAGCATAACATAAATGTTCTGAAATTGTTCAATGCTGTACAGTACAGTAAGGATATGGCTTGATATTCGACAAAGAGATTTTATTTTGAGACAACAATTCAGTGATTGAGAAAAAATGGAAGAAATAATATAATTCTTGAAAAATGAATAGTATGGCCCCAGCTCAGCTCAAGCTCGCGTGCTTTTTGCACAATTTTTTTCCGCAACAATATGAAATGGTGAAGTCAATAGATCAAAAGGAAAAATTTCACTAGTATTTTTTTCAAACTCCTCATGTTCTCTTCTTTTGAAGGTACTTCTTTGTCTCCTTCGTTTTTCTTCTTTTGAACCGAGAACTCAGCAAAAAAATAGTCGAGATGAGTTGATGGATATTCCATCGACTCGCTACTCATATTATGTACGTGTTCCTCTACGCTCACTAGGGCTTAACTTCTAATAACACGTTTTTCAAAGAGAATGTGTGAAAAATCGAGATTCCCTTGTAATAAAGGTCGAAGAAAAAAAAACTATTTACAATGGGTAGGTATATGGCTATAGTTGATGTTGTTGGTGGCGAGTAGTAAAGCACACATTGTCGCTGTCGCTATTGTAAAGCGCTATACCAATCTGCGAAAAACTCTTTGATATTAGTAGACTGAATGACGTGAAGACAGATTACTAGACTGCATGCCAAACTAGACTTCTTTGCCATAAATTTCATGGATGTAGGTATTTATGTATAGAGATCCTCATTATTTCTCAACATCATCATCATAACCATTTGGATCAAGCATGTTGTTCAGAAATGAAAAAAAGTGCCACCATCACAATCGCATCCCATCGTTGCTGTATCCTTCACATGTGCATCTTTTCAAGGTTCTCTCTATGCTGATAAATAGCTATCGCAAATAAAAATTCATAATAATCATAGATGTCTTTTTCGAGTGTGAATTGTGAATACAAAAAACGAGAGCTAAAACATGAACACCACTTTTTTGTAGTCAAAGTCATTACAAATATTTAAATTGGTCTGGTCTTCTGCATCAGTATTCGTAGGCGGTGGAATGAAATTCTTCATATTTTAATGCACTGGAGGGTGGAGTAGAAACTACTTCTTTGAAAATTATGGCATGGCATATTATTTCTTTATTGCTATTTTTGTGTACAATGTTACAAAAGACGCGTTTCGAAACTTTTTTGAGAAGTCGTAAAAAGTTTTTTTTATTCGTGAAATTCAGTGAGGCATGCAAAGTTACAAACGCTTTATTGCGTTTCTCATGTGTTGTTAATTATGGCATCGGAACTTTTTTCTCTATCCACAATCTACACGGGTGGATCGAGTTACTCATGGAATATTTTTTCAAAGAAAATTGGGTACTTTTCCTGAAAATTTTTCCATAGTATCAGACCAGACGAGATGACTAGACCTGGGTCTGCCTCTGCCTGCCTGTTTTTTGTCTTTGTTTATGTATTTCATTGAAGAGGGTATCTTTTTTTCTCTCCCGAAGAGACTTCGTTTACGATTTTTTGTGGAGACTTCAAACATTGTAAAATGACATGTCGGTTTTCAAGATAATGACTTGTGCACGACAGTAAATAATTTTGCTAAGGGGAAAATACTTAATGTTTCCTTCCATCTACGAAAACGATCTTTTCTACTAGGGGAAAATATGAAACGTTTGTAATGTAATGTATAATACATACATGCTTTAATGGATACTGGATCTGTGTTTTTAAAACCGACATGGTCCACCTGAAATGTAACTTTTTAAGATTTTTTTCACCCACTTTGCCCTACAGAGAGGAGAGTAGATGCTTCAAGGATTTTCCTTGTAAAAGTTCTAGTAATTACGACAATGATGATGTGAGAAACAAAGAGAACGTGTGAAATGCATTGAAGCCGAGAAAAAAAGAGGAAATAGACAAAGAGCGAGAAATGTAGCCAAAATGTTCGAAAATACGAAAAACCGGATTTTTAAAAGTCACATAAGTCATCATGATAAATGATTTGAACACGAAAGCGAGAGATATGATATGATATGGAATGGAATATATGTATTGTAAAATTGGATGGGGGGAGACCGGCTTTTGAGCATAAAAATGTTTACGATTTCTGCATACGACTATGAGTTGTTTAGTCGTGTTTTATGTTCAAGTAAACGCGATTTCCTGTGTGTGTACATTACATTACACAGGAAATTTTCATAAAAAAGTGCATTTTAAGCGGTAAAGTAAATATGTTTTTTCTCCCTCTGAAGATCACCTTGCTATGACCTCGAAATCAGGAAAGATGAAAAAAGGCACAAGCAGGCAAAAATGATAACATGTGTGCAAGCATTTGGATATGAAGGTCAAATTGCTCGACACAGCTGTCGGCCAATTAAGCATTAAATGAAATGGCTGCTTGAAATAAATTTGTTTCGTGCATTTTCCAACAATCACAACATTATTTTGTACTCATGAGAGCACTTTTTATTTTGTCTTTCAGATAAAGGCATCATGTGGGAAGCTGGACACAAAAGTGGAAGAGGAGTGGACCTTCGCCCAGGGTTCGACCTGTCAGAAGAGGCTCCAGACCTGTCAGTGTCAGTTCGCTCTGTGTCATATCATCTTGAGCGGTGCTTGAGGGAAGCGAAGAAGGCTCATCTGAGCTGTGGTGAAGTGCTCCTTCCACCTGACCTTTTGACGAGGGTCGCCCATGATGTGATTCGAATGGCAAAAACAGAAGTTTGTGGCCTACGTGGCGGGTTGATTCTCATCAATTTCGATAGCTCCGGTCAGAACCCTCAACCCTTGACCTCAACCAACAATAATAGTAATCACAGAAAGGACCTTCACTCTTCAAATTCCAGCTTGAACTCCACTTCGAGCTCGGTTTCCAGTGATAGTGGTTCTACGGCCAGCAGCTCAACCAGCTCCGCCAGATCTTCCACCAGCTCCATTGCGAACTCGACAGCCAAAAATATTGGAAGGATTCGATGGGACAAGCAGACTGTCACTACCTTTGAACTCTCAGTTACTCTTAGCCTGGATCCCGTACCTTGGTACTCTCGATTACCACAAATACTCAGGTATGTCAAAGGTCATCATCATAATCATACACTTTCCAAAAATTTTTACAACACAACAACTCAGCATTTAATGCAGCACATAGAGCTAATCTCATCGCAATATTATGCCCTCTGCCCACTTTTTCCACATTGGTAACCAGACCAAGGAAAAGGGGATTTTTTTTTGCTCAATCAGGATGCCCATTGCTTACATGTAATTATGGGGGTCATGTGAAAAGCCAGCTCCACTTTCTTTGCAGCAAAACAGCATAAAATGTACATAGGTAGGTATACACGCTTGTCAGCTCTAAATAAACATCAAAGAAGCAATCATAGTCACACTTCATAATCAACATCATTGTCATCATTCCCTCAAAAATAGTTTGCTAATAGTAATTTGCTGTTGCACTTCATCATCATCATCACACCAACCACCATGATTGCTGATGTTGATATGCATCATAAATCCATGTAGGCATTGCTCATTCACGGCAGAAATACTACACATTTTTTTGTCCCTCTCACTCAAATCATTGTCGGAGTGGCATTTGTTTAACAACAATTTTACACTCTCTACACACAACTACATACATAGGCTCATTTTCATTTTGCAAGTGTCCACTTTTTCTAGTTATTCATATCATGTAGGGATGAATGTCTGTCTCATCGATATCCTTCCCAAGGAACAAAAGAGATTTCTCTTTTGGCTCAAATGAAGATGATGACTGATTGCGTTTATAGTTGGCGAGCCCTGAGCTTAAGTTAAGCATACCATTGGCCTATGGACGAAAATAAGCAGCGTTGTTTGTGCTTGCTTGGTCCCATTATAATTGCTTTCGTTCCCGGATCGCTTTCCTTGTGTTGTTTATACTTTTGTCACGTCACGTCATAGTCATAAGCACCCGAACTTCCGCGTGTCACTTTTTTCAAGACTTTTTGTCACGACACTTTAAACCATTTTCACATCACTCATTCACGACTCACGAGTCGTCCTCCCTTTGAGAATGTGTGCAGCATTTCCCGTTTCCATTAAGTGGAATAATAAAAAAAATGCATTAAGCCTCGGGGATAAAATGCGTGGTTGTGTGTCGTGTAGCATGTGAATTGCGAATAATGGCCATTTTGAAATGCAAAAAATGTTAAATACATAATTCTCATTGTAGGTCTTGTACCGTTTCCTTCGGCCAAACGAAATCTAAAAAATGGTACATTGAGTAGGTAGGCAATTTAAAAGTAAATGCAATTGTCATAAATAACTGAAAATGGTATAAGGGATGGTCTCTGGTTTGCATCTACTGAAGTATCATCATCGTTCTAAAATGTTCGAGTTCATTCAAGTAGAAAGCATTCATCGTTGAGATTGAGATGAACAACTCGTAACATTTTCCTCATATCATTTCATTTATCGCGGTTGACAAAAAAAAAAACGGTGATAGTCCTTGCAGTAACCTGGCTGATAACATTTTCGTTTGCACACACTTTTGATGATGATGAGTATGATGACTCGACAACTAGACAACAATGCTTCAGCACTGAAGAATATTTTGCAATGACAAATTCTGCCACTTTCATGCCCCCAGCAGCCTCAGACTCGTATGAATAATATATTTTCTTAAAAATGATGGATGTGAATTGTGAGGACGAAGTCTCCCTATCATCCCTTTATGTAGCAGGTCTCCTTCTACATGAAAGCAACACAGTTAGTATATTTAAGCAATTAAATTAATTATCACTATCACATCGCATCACGGCACTGGCTCCGAAGAAACCTTCTTTTTTTCCTGAAATACAATGCAATACTCACGTTCTCGCAATAATAAGAGAACAATCAACTCGCAATTCTCTACTCACTCAACAAGAAAGACGGATTATATAACGTAGGGATTGCTAAAGGTGCATGTCCCGTTTAATAAGCTTCGAAAAAATGTAAACGTTGATGCTTGCGATAAGGGAATAAAGTAAGACAAGGCGAATTAAATAGCATTTAGAAAGAAGCATGGCATGACTCTGCTGACTTCTGCAAAAAAAAAACATCATTTTGTTCTGTGCTCCGCATCCAAATCTTCATTAATATTGTGAAGAGAAGTAGAACTAGTCTATTATCCATTATCCTCAGAACGAGCGAGCGACAACTCAAGCCAATGAAAAAAGACAAGAAGACAACGACACTGCTTTCTTCTTTACAAAGAATAAGAAAATGCATCCTGTCTCTCCTCAGCTCAAATAAAGAAAAAAAAGGGACTTGATCCGCAATAACAATAATCATAAAGCAAAGTAGAGAAAGGGTGATCTGGGTCTCGTTTGTTGACTGGCTTTGCTCATTTTGTCAACTACAATTTTTTTATGTGTTTGCATCATGAAAACGTGACATTTAGATTAAAACTTGAGAACTCTGCCAATATTCACTACATTGTTATATGTACATAAAATTTGACAAAATGTTCTTCATATTTCATTTTGTTTTCGAGCTGCTCTACTGCTGCTGGTGGTGTAGTTGTTGTTGTTGTTTACGAAAGGAAAGATTCATAATTAATGCTAATTAATGCATGCATTATATTTATATTTTTTTCTTACAGGAACTTAACCAAAGGTGGAACGATTGTTGTCAGTCCAGCTTACACAATCGCCAAGAAGAAGTTGTACCGGTCCCATTAGTCCTTGCTGAAAAAAAAACCATACACACATACTACATTGGATTGGATTTTTTTCTTCTTATTTATCAACAATGCTACACACTTCAAGAAATAAAACAAAGTAACCATTTCTTCTATTCCCATCGTATCGTATCGTCATGTCATGATATCGCATCGTCGTCGCCGTTCGTCCTCTCGCCACGCCACGCCATCGTCGTCATAATTATTAATATTTTTTCTTCATGAAGTCGCGACTGCTGCTGCACTGAAAGGTAAATAATAAAAATTGATGATGGAGAAGAAGAAGACGTTGTAGCATAAAAAGTATCGACTATGACTACAATACACCCAGCCACATCACATCACACCACAGACCAAAAAAAGCTCATCATCATCTTCGTTATCATGTCGAAGGAAAATGGTGATGGGAGAGAGAGAGAGTGAGCGAGATTGAAGCTTGGAGCTGAAGGAGGTGAAATCACAATACAAGTAAAATGACTTGATTTGAGTGCATTTGATATCAATATATAAAAAAATTTCTAGTTTACTATATTATATATTACTATATACATACACAACCACAAACAACACAACAAATATAAAAAAAATTAATCAAAGCCGGTGGCAATTTTTTTCTTTGCAATGATATAAAGTAAGGACATAAATATAATTATTGGAATTTTTTATAATTACCTGCTGTAATGGACACATCCAAAATCACAATTATGATCAATAAGATTTACAAAGCTATTCTTAGGCTAGTTGGAGGAGGAGAGGTGTGTTATGAAATTAACACTTTGGTAGTTATAGTCTATCTATGGAGTACAGGAAGATTTTTTAGCTCACGCTGAAATTTCCTCTCAGGTGAATTGATTCTTGAATCGAGGAACAAAACAAAAACAGAACAGGTGGCAATGCTAAGAAAGCAAATTCAACATTTATATACAAAAAAATTTAAATAACTGAGAAACAACCAAAAAAATTGTCTAGTTTATTATGCCTAATTTACTTAAGCATTTCAGTGATTACTTACAATAGTACATGATGATTGATTATAAATATTATGGTAAATAGAAACATAGTAGGTTATTAATGAATGAGGGAGGAGGACACTAAAATATTTCCATTTTCGATTCGAGTGAGAGAGTACATAAGTCAGTCCTCAGAAGGATTTAAAGAATGAATAAGTTTGTTAGAATCCACATGTCTTTCAAATCAGGAGTAAGTTTATAAGGAAGGAGTTCAATTAAAATTTTTGGAATTGAGTTCAGCACCGACAAAGTCACCAAAGAAAATATTTCCTTTGTTTTATAAACAGAGAGTATATAGTGCTATATACATGCTAACTTGCTTATAAAAAGACGTATTGCAAGTATGAAAAATGGAACGCAGTTTGATTTTGACTTTTGTTCCCGCTACGCAACATGTGGAATAGGAAGCTGAAAAGGGCAAAGTCGATCAGCCAATCAAAGTCGGAATAGATCCTTCATCACTCATTGAGTGTTTTGTTTACTCCCGCGCAGCGCAAGCTGCTGCTGCTGTTCAGTCTTTGTCTTTTATGCTTCAGTTCTTTGCACGCGCTTGACTTTGTTCATAACATCTTCTCACGATACCCCGAAACAGCATTTCATGGTCAAGCCAAACATGTTCAAGCATAATAAAAAAATTCGTAACCATTTTTCATACGTCTCTTTATTTTATAAGCAAGGTAGCATTTATATCATACTCTCTGGGTTTAAAAACATCAAATGAAGCCAATTATTATTGTATGAAATTTCGTTTTGCATATGTATTCCGGTGACTCTTGAAAATTGCTGGATTCCTTAATGATAGTGATTTGATTAAAGGTGATATTTTTAAAAGGTAAAAGAATGCTAGAAAAATTTTGTTGACTGTACGGTGAAAAAAATAAGTCCTACAAAAGCGTCCTGGGTTTAACATTTTTTAGTGATTTACAATATAAATACATATAAATACTTACAATTTTGTAGATACAAAACCATTTAAATAGAATATGGTAGGAAATTTTTTAAAAATCTTTGATAAATACATTTAACAATTTTATGCAAATTGAAAAAGATCAACTTTACAAACAACTCCATACAAAAAACAATGAATCAAGTCAAATTAGATAGCCAAGCAAAAGCCAGTTTAAACTATACATTACATTTAGAGAATTTGAGAATAAAATGAATTGGTGAATGAATTACTATGAGGCTATATATAATATGATAATTAGAAAAAATGACAATGCATCATGAACACGTCAGTTGTTCTGGTGCAAGTTTTTGAATTTCTTGCGAGATTTCCTCTGACTAATTTTCTGTTTCAGTCGATGCTGGTTGGAGTGTAATGTGTAGTAGCAATAAAACTAATTTTCAAATACCTACTCGTATTTATCTCAGCACGCCAAACGAGTCAACATTTTAGTCTACATAAAGTCGATCATTATCTCAATACGCGTTAGTTCCAGGGTACATGTTCATCAAAATTAGAAATTGAATTGAAACTAAAACACGGAATCGTACAGAGAAACATCTACCTACATATATCTCATGGCTTTTATATTTGACTCTGATGAACATTGCAATAATTTTTTTAAAAAATATAAATATCAACCAATCCACCGTTTTGCTTTAATGTGACCAGTAAAATAATGTTCTCATTTACCTTAACTTTTCCTTAGATGCATAGTTTTTATACAAGGATCGTCACTAACAAGTCTCTGACCATGCATAGCTGGAGTCTAGTTGCTTCATTATTTTTTGCGGTACTGAAGATTATAATAGTAATTTTATGACGAGAATACATAACATTTGTTACGCATGAGATCACTATAAGAAAAAAACCTGGAGTCGCACCTCCAACTCTAGTTGATTTTTTTAATCTGAAAATGATGATGATAATGATGAGAGTGAGAAACTTGGTTCATGGATATGGTTTACAATAATTCTATGTTGCGCTTTGTGCAAACCTCGTGTTTTCATTTGGCCTTTAGAATGGCCTGTACACCTTGCATTCCAGTTCCAAATGAATATCTAATTCAACCACAGAAACACCCTTGTCGTGCACAATATTAATTCTATCAAGCTGATTAAAATGTGCTAACACACATGCATACTTGCTGACCTTAAAACAGCAGAAATCTTTTCATACGATCTCAACTTCATAATTTTTTCATTATTAAAGTGTATTTATTATCATAGGAGAGTTTTTAGCTTGGAATGGATATGAAGTGAAGGCAAAGCTGATCCGTGGACATGATCAGGTTCCCCTTTTGAATATGTAATAATTACTATTCATTTTTGTAATGCTATACATCAAATGCAAATTAGATATGGAATCGTATCTACCTAGCATGTCCAAACTAAATTCAAATCAGGAATGCCTCCCTCTCAAATTAAAATGTTGTTGCCAATCCATGAACTGAAGTTATTATTTTTCCAGTATCGCGATTAAAAGTGAAAAACAAAATGATCCTTATCAATTTACATGACTGCTGAATACTAAAATATATTTAATATGTAGAGTATCCCTAGTAGAATTTTTAAAACCGGTAAACGCTTTAACTATTAACTATCCTTTTCTTCTCACGTTACACTCTTTGTTCTATCTAACTTACATTTTTCTACTCGCAAACGAACCATCGCCACCCGAGCAAAAAAAAGTTTAGTGAAGGTCATGTCATAATAATAAAATGATTTATTTGGAGTCGATTCGAAAAGCTAAATAAGACTGAAATCCATATTGAAATCACCACCACCACCGCCGCAACACAACACCACAGAATTTTTTCTAGATCCAAACGCAGAGAAAAATGGTTAGAATTGTACTATACACGCTATACTATTGTGGTTAATTAAATCCTAAAAATAATTTTTTGGTCAGCCTCAGTTGATCCGAACATGACTTGACCACTAGCTTACAACTTACCTAGTTCCAAGTTGTAATTTACTAATATTTTTTGTAATATATATTCTATTCTATCTACTCGCAATCCGCAAGAAACAAAAACAACAAATTAGATAACTTGATTATAGTGTAATTAGAAGTAAGTAAGAATGACAAAAACATGTGCTCGCTGAAAGCTGTGAAAATGTTCAATTTACAGAATAAAATAGCATATTATGATACTGTTCGACAATGGAAGTTGTGAAGGAGAAGGAAAGATCATAATGGTAACTGCACATCACCTAAAGGTACACAGTAGTCAATAGGACATCGCACGAGTATGTATGTAGTAGGTTACTTTTTTTTACCTAATTGGATTTTGTTAGGGAAAGAGAGTTAAAACAGGATCATGCGGTTTTTGGTTCAGGCCAAAAAACTCTGACTTGACTTTGACTTGATTCTAGAACACCAAAAAACAGTTTTTTTTTGCGAAACCAGCAAACGAAGTGCAATTTCGCAGAGAATTTATACACATTGTAGCATGCTAAGTTCTAATGACAGTAAAAGAAGGGAAATCCGTGTTGGGAAGGTATTTGGTACATATTGGTAAAAAAAATCTTTCTCCGGTCGTTCATTATTTTTTTTTGTAAATAATGCATACATGTATACTATTATTAAAATCGTCCATTAATGCCAATACCGATTGATTGAGTATGACAGATGGCTTTATATCCAGTCAACAAAACCGATACTCCTGTAATCTCAAAAAAACACAAAAACGTTTAAAACTGATTGCTAATGACGTATGTAGGTAATATACAGAATATACAAATTGACTATAATATAAAATACACAAAAAAATATTTAAATATTGTCTAATTTTGTTTTTGTCTACATCAACGTTTATACAATTTTCAGCTTATGATCACAAAAATTATTTCACACATAAATATTATTTATATATTATTAGGAATTTGTAAAATAAGTTTATACTATACATATATACATATGCACGACTAAAAAAATTATTACGATTTACATTATGTTTATGTATACTTTTCATTTGAAGAAAAAATTGTCTTTTATTTGTTATGATTAAATTTTTATTTTGAAAAGAATTTTATTTTGCTTTTATCGTATATGTTTTTTTTTCATTTTGATTTATGTATTTTGCATCTTTCATTTCATTTGCTGCTTTATACCGTAATATCATCATGGAATTATCCTCCTTGTGTGCTCTCTCATATGAACTGACGGAACCTGACTTGAACTCGATAGATGATAGAACAGATGCAGACAGACGCGGTGACAGAAAAAAATGAAAAGAGCCATTCTCTCTACGCATGTTTTGCACTTTATCATCACTTCCTTATCACATCACAGGAGAATGACCGAGCGAGAAAACCATTTACATTCGGTAATGGTAATCGTATCTCATTAATCCCATCTCAAATATGGACATTCATTTTATGTGTGTGTATCAGTAACATTAAGGGAGATGCAATCATGCCTATCATTCTACTTAAGTTTTTATGTACCTATCCCCCAACCCAATCCCGTGTCTCCTGATCTGAACGGACTCGACTCTTCTACTCGGCCATAAAGGATACGGTGTACTACTCTTACGCACAATCATCTAATTTTTTAAACATTCCCCGTGGCATTGCTGTCGTAGTCGACGTAGTGCCCAAAAAGCCACATCAGCAGGACTATGTAGTGGTAGGTGAAGCTCAACAGCTTTTTAGATGTTACATGCGTGGCATGGCATGGCATGGGATGTATATAAAATTTGAGCTTCATCTATTTTTCACAAAGGCATTTAGCAACGCTATTGCCCCTCTCTCCACGCTCTACCTTCTTCTTTCTCTTCATTCTTATTCAATTTCGGTTTGGCAACTTTCCAGCGGAAGCAACGCTGCTTGACTGCTGAAGAGCACAGCTTTCCCTAATGCAATGGAAGCATGTACTTCTACAGGCCTAATAGAATAAGTACATGCGCACAGATGACAATATGAATGTCATTTCACCACTCACAGTCTCTCGACTCCGCTGACTCTCATAGAATTTTGGTTTTCAACCAAAGCCATGAGAGAAGACGGAGTAACATTTCCAAATGTAGAGAAGTAAACGTTTTTTTTTTCGGTAAAACCCCATCACACTTGGACTAACTGAATAGCATGCACACACTTCATCTAAAAACGGACAAATCTTCATGAATCCTATTGGAAAATCCAACATTTTCCATAATATTATGGGAATGTGTTCTCGCCGGTTATTGTCCGTCTATAATATGCATGTGGCATGTAGTTATCTATTCCTCCTTCTCTACCTTCCAAAAAATATAGTGGAATGGAATTCAATTCAGATCCAGGATTTTCCCCTCTTTCTCTCTCGAGTTTAGAAAAGTAACGTGAAATGCTTTCCATTCCAGTGGAAAAAAGTTCTCTCCACCTCCAACCAAAGAAAAAGACCAGACGAGAAATGTTCCAAAATTCCGAATTTCCATTGCAAATTACTCCTCTCTGACGGGAATTCCTGGAAGACTCGCCATCTTCTCTGTTATGTCCTGTCCTCGGTCGTTTTTTATTGTTTGGAAGGAGTGAAAGATTTAGCCTCACATTACCAATTCCAGCATTTTGCACGGACCGTTTACTTAAAAAACAGGAGGGGAGTCTATGTAGATTTTTGACATACCATAAAAAATCATCCAGACATAGTGCAATGCCGGGTTGCTAGTGACTAGTAAGAAGCGGATGCTAATCGACGAGTGAACAAAATGTAAATTGGACTATTTGAATTAGTCGACCAAAAGCGATCAGAGAATATATTAGGGATCTGCGATCTGCATGCTCATGTTCAAGCAGCAGGACTCCCTGCGATCCAATCCAAACCCAATCCCATTGATTTGTCATGTTCCTTTACTATCTCTCCTCCCGGCCATTGATTTCTTTTTCCTAGAACTTTTGAACAATCGAATACATAATGGTGATCGTATGAAAAAAGTCGCTGAATATTAACATAATGAAGCATAGATAGTTTTTGAAGATTAGGCCTGAATCGAAAGGGGGAGTGAGTGAGTGGGCTTGTGGCTTGCCAATAAAGGGAGAAGTCAGCAGATTCCTTTCTGTAGTATTGTTATTGCGGTGAATAAATTCTCATTCTTGTCTTTGATAACATAAACGCTAATCTAAAGCTTTATTATTATTACATCTATTGGAAGAAAATAGAATGGTATTTTTTCATGAGAAGCGGGCACATCTCAATCGCAATACCTTGGTAGTAGCCAGGAAGAAAAAATGTTCGTGCTCCCTTTTTCCTCTCAATTCTTGATTTCAATCGAATTTCTACGACTTATACCTAGCCCGCGTTATTGCTTGTTCTACCCATTGCATTCACTAAAATTAGATGAGGGGGAATGATAAGACGGAAAAGCAACTTTTGTTGAGGCACTGCCGCATAATAATATTGAATCCGTGTAAAGTTTCAGTATGCAGCTTTTGTTTAGCTTGGAAATAAAATGAAGGAACTTGTAACTAGACCAGTTTGACTCCAGAATACGACATTCCTAGTTCGCGTTGTGAACAAAAGATGTGACGGACTTGTGCTTAATGGCCTTAGTAACTCCTGATCAAGCAATTTATATACATTATGATCTCACCTTCTTAATACGGCCTTTTAAACGACATGAAAATTGTCACGTTAAAAATTCAAAAAAATCTTGCCTGATCTCATTTACTGTATCCGGGCACATTAAAGAGTTTACAATTAATGGGATAGTATAAGTAATTGAAGTTTTAAAATCAAGCTAGCACACAATTTCAGCATCGGTCAAGTTTGGAAAACAATGAATGTTCGAACGAAAGCTTCTCGTTTGGGGAACGACGCAGTGTTACCGCGATGCAGACGTGCTTTGGTAAACGCGGAACCTTGGGATTGTTATTTATATAATATTGAGTATTTACCTATGTTATATGCTAAAATAGCATTAAACCAGCTTCGAAAGCTCCGTTAAGTTCCTTTATACGTATCCTATTAAACTTGAACATTTGCACGCACGTACGAAAAAAGGTAGGTAGATGATTTCCGCTTGAATGTTCCAACAAATGATGTTGATACAAGATTTGAAAAATTACCAAGTCCCATCTTGGCTCATCCGGTAATTAATCAAGGGCGACATTCTTCAAGCATCTGTTCCCCGACAATCTCGCCGTGTCTACCATGTTTACTTTCCCAATGCTCACTTTTTTGCCTTGGCTAGCAATAATAGGAAGCATTTTACCGACAGAGAAAAATTGGTTGAGGTAGGTCAAGCCAAAAAAGTGGGAATTTATGTTCTCCATCTACAATCTCAAGGAATGGAATTCGGCATTAAGGAGGATAATACGGTGAATGACATGATCATAAAATAAGCTTAGTTGACACTTTTCCCGAGAGTTTGGCAAACGATTCTGAAATCTAAACAGCTTTTTCCTTTTCAAAAATAACGGGAATAGTACATTTAACCATCTTACTGATAATATGGACAAATGACTGCATTTGTGCTTTACTGACTTTCCTTCCACACATTTTCTCCTTCACAACTTCCAAGTTTAATTGACCGCTAATTTAAGTAGGTTGATAAGTATGAGTAATTTATAATGAGAAAGACCCTCGTAATCTACTCGACTAAAGCATAATTCTTCAAACTATTCCTCTCGTAATTTTAATTGGATCGGGTTCGATTGTAGCAATTAAAATGCTAAAAAGAATTAATTTATAGTACTCGTACTTCATAAGAACTACTAAAGCCTTCCTACTGTAATACTTAATACTTTTTGGCAGGACTGTTTATCATCATGTAACTCGTACTACAAATGAAGAAGACTAAAAGTAATTTTTAGGCACGCTCTTTTCTCGTATTTAATGTATGATGAACGAATTTCTTTTTATCAGAAGAAGAGGATGATATTATGATGATGATACTTATTGATGCTACACTTTAGGCAAAAAAATATTTACAAATGGAAACTTTTTTAAAGTATATAGGTATTTATATATGGACTATATAACTAATTTATAAAAGCAAAGAAATTTTTGACTACTATATAAAAAGAGTTGATTTTTCTGTTGATTTTTACATTTTGAGTTGGAATTGAATTCGGAGTCGTTTGGCCCTCTCCCCGTTTTATCTCTTGTTTGAAAAACGGAAGAGAGGAGCTAACGCTTGTACCCAAGTATGCTTTCATCAGTACTAGGAACGAAGTTTGTCATGATGAATCTTTGGAAATCTCATCTTACACACAACACAACGCAGTTTTTTACAGAAAGAAAATATTTATACGGAGGCTTAAAAAAGAAAGGTCTAGTTTTAAAAGTTTATAGTCTTCTTCTCGTCGTCTTTGTCGAGAAGAGTCCAAATTCAATTGAATTTTACTAGGATAACTTTTATGATGATTAAATAAGTATAAATATACATAAGTTACAAGTGAGGAAAATTCATTATAATTCGAAAGCATGAGTGAATGAGTGAGACGATAAAAAGTTTTTAACGAGCCATCGACGATCCACACTCGTACTCGTCGACTCTCTTCCAGAATTAAAAATTCTTTAATATGCAAGAGCAAACGTGCTAATATTTCATCACACGGAAAAAGTTTGAAAAGAAACGAGGAATGGAAGTAGTGATTGAAATGAGATGAAGCATGCGGATGGATGGATGAGTGAATTTTTTATTCTGAGTATAGCGTAATGGATGGTGCGTGGGCGTGCTTGCGTGAGAGAATGTCGTAGTCGTTGTTTTAGTAGATGGGTCATGGTCTAAAAGATACTTTTAAAATAAGGCTATTATAAATAATGATTCTAGATTTTCTGGAGTTACTGCATAACAATATTTTTCGAAAGAAGCTGACAATGAACATATTTAAAAAATGTACGCCGTCAAAAATAAAGCCGTAAGTAATATATGCTCTGGCAGACATAAGTTGTGTCCTTGAACGAATTCAAAAAATCCTTTGACTTGAGTCAATGTTGTCATCATTAGTGGGATGTCACGCCATTTTATTCAAACCAACTACCCAAACATGCTTACGTAAATATTTAATTACGAAGGGGTAATTTTAATTAATTGTGCACTAACAATATTTGCATGCATACATACATGCATTGAATCGCCCTAAAACAATTGCAATGTTTTGTAAATATATGAATTCTATCAATTCTCAATTCCTAATCAAATGCCTAATCGATTAGTTATATTTAAAAGATTTTAATTATTATAGTACTGTGTAACCAATTTTAAAAGCCTTAAATGTAAGTGATAGCGGTAGCCTAATTTGTAAGAAAACTACAGAACTGAAGCTGGTTGGACGCATCCTCTAGATTGCAATGGAAGGTGTACGCTCCAATCAGAAACTGACTCACTCAACAGAGCCATGTGTACAAGGTTGTTATTTGTACATAGATAAAGGACTATTATATATAAATATTAAATAATTAAATAATTAAAATGTTGTTTACTAGAAAAGTAAATAAATTATATCAAAGATTTTTAAGAGAGGGTGGATGATCAAATTGTAATCCTTTTTTGAAACCTTACTTTATTTATGAGTATATACAATAAAAAACTATACAGAAATACTTATTTTTTGGCTATATGCGAATACAATTTTTAAAAAACTTAATTCCAATCCAATGTGTCCAATGTCCAACATTGTTTCTTTGTACCATTACCATTCCTTCAAGTTCATCGATCGGACTACATACATATATGATTGATTACACATTTCCCTTGGAACAGACAATGAATTTTTGCAAAAGAGTTTTAAATATTACGGGAAGAATGATGGATTATGCAATCCAAAAAAGTTTAACTCAAGAGAGGCGAAGGAATGATATCTTGTACCATTAGTTAAAATTAATACGTTAAGGCAAAAATATTAATTATATTATTGAAATGGAACGTTTGTGTGAGAAAATAAAAATAAAAATTGAAAAAATGCGAAGTGAAAAACCATTTTACCAAATGCAAATTTTACCTTACCTTACCGTTTTACCTTATTTTCAAATGAGCATTTAGTCTTCAATTACCTATGCACATTACATACTTAAATGAGTTATGCATAATATTTCGATTTCCAACGCTAGCATGCATGCAATAAAGCTGGATAAAGAAATTGAAACTAAAAGTGAAACTTTCAGATGACGTTTACTGACGAGGGCGATAAATCGGCAAAAGCAGACAAAAGAATCAAACTTGTGATGTCTTCAATAGACCTGCGTAAGTCATAGATTAGATATATGGTCCTAGTTGCTCGATTACGTACCTAATATAATGGACGTTCGATAAACAAAATGCATGATGAAGACCATACGTCATTTCATTTAATACGCAAATGAGGACAAAGCGTACGTCTATAATTTGCTCTTTCATTCTCATCACTTCACGGGGTGATTCCACAATTCGCATCCTTTTATTAATTGCATAGAAATGCATCTCAACATTTAAAACATTAACATGAAACGCTCATAAATCATGAATAAAAAATGAATAGTATTTTGTTTTTTGATTGATGTACCCAACTGACGCAAACTCAATACTGTCGTAGTTTTTGTTGTCATTCTATGAGGTTCCTTGTTGAAACAAAAGTTGCATACATTTTTAACTGTCTCCAATCTAATCACTAATGCAAATGGATGGGTTGACAGACTTCACAAGAAAATATTAAATCCTTGTCATATACAAGAATAATTTAAGTAGTGACGCCTTCTTTCGAGGTTAAAGGTGACTACCCTTTCGCCATCCATCCCAAGACATGGTCGAGGCTCTCAACATTTTTTTTATTACCAGAATTAGATCAAATCAAAATGTCCACCGTAGTAAGATGGTTCGGCATAGCCAATAATGCATACGTGACATAGGTACGTGCACAACTGAACACGCTTTCCTTGAATTCTGCAAATAAACAGGAGCACCAAGCCAAGCCATCATCACCACACCAGCGTTCGCATCTACTATATTCCATTCCATTATAATATTATCAGAATACACTCTCTGGTCTCTGGTAAAACGAACATGATGCAATAAACTTATGACTTTACACAATAAACTAACCTAATAAAAATCGACCACGACCATCATGACTCATGACATGACAAGTCATTTCATTTTACATCAAAACTTGAAATTAATGCAAGCGAAAATGCCAACGTCAAATCAGTCGTCAGTATACAATATTATATTATTTAAATTGAGAAAGGAAGTTCGTGCCCGAGCTCATGCCAGCACTAAGCAGAAAATCATTCCAGGGTGGTGCATCCATTCCTCGTCCTCAGCTCATCATCAACATCAAAAAATGAGGAAGATGTATTCAAAGAGCATCCTGACTTTTTACAACGAAGAAGGGGTAATTTTTTTTATTGGAACTTTGTTGAGCTCTTCATTTTCATTGGAAGTTGTTTACAGCTTTTTGTGACACTGCTGCTCGACTCTGGCTGCCTGAAGGCCCAGGCCCAGGCTGACGTGATGTTGATGATGAGCATTTTCATATCAAATTTGCTAAGCAGAGCACAAGCCAATTTCCTATTCATCACAATCATCACCATCACCATGTTCATTAGAGTCATCATCCAATTGCCTGATAAATTGGTTTGTTTGAAGGTCTAAAAAAAGAAGCATCATCATCACATCACACCAGGAAACATTGTCTACCGCGTTCACAGGGAAAAAATTTTACTTTGACTTGCATAGTACATATGGCGGTTGGTTAACTGAGGTTCTCTGAAGCCCACACGTAAGTAGTAAGCAACTCTTTTCTTCTTGATTTGATGAAGAAGTTCAAAGTATTCTAATTTGTATTGTGGTGAGCTTTTGATGTTATATTTCATTCACAATTCTAATATTACAAAGTACGCGAGAACAAGACGAAAGGAAGCAACACAATAGAATTTAATGTCTTCGTTTTAAAAAAACAAACTTGTTTGTTCTGTTTTTTATTTTTGTGGAGGATAGTGTACTGATAAAGTAGGCAGAAAGTGCCAATCCTTCGGAAGCGCGAACTCTGATTGGTTAAGAACGAACGGTTTCAAGCATCGTACGAACGATTCTCAGAACAAATAATAATGCATTATTCATTCAGGTATGTACATTAGGAAACCATAAATACTTACCTATCACCTACATATACGACTATATATCTATGTATTGAAAATTATCTCAAGCAGAGAGAGAAGTGTGACAGAAGACATTCATCTGGATCATTCTAACAATTTAGGTGTTTTATGAGTCGATGAAAAACTTTTCCATAGTCCATGAATAGAAAATGCTTTGGCTTTGTGTCTTACTGTGATTTATTTACGTGACTTTGGTTGAAGTAGGATGAATTGAGAGCTACGCATGATTAGCAAGTCAATTCAGCAATGCATTTTAATGTGTTTTTGTGGTCAGATTGGCTTGGCTTGGTAGAAGGAAAAGTAAAAAGAACAATACGAGTGGGACTAAGACAACTTTAGAATGAGAACAAATGCATAATAGCTCGGGTAAATGGAAATGAATTGAATCCGAGTGAGCCGATGAAACTCTAGAAATAATTTGTATCGAAATAAATCTAAATGAAAGCATACAGAGTCGAACAGCGCCAGAGAGAGAGAATAGCAGGATGAGGAATAAATGACCATCACATCACAGCAAACAAGGCTTAATGATGATAACGAGGCTTAGAATAACTTATTTGCAAACAAAATGCTCGGCTATTTTAAGAGTTGTTAGATAATAGTGGCTTGCTTGCCTATGTAACAACAACATGTTTACTTCGCATCATTGAAACACGACTCAAATCCAATTTGATAAGGTCAACCTTGCATTATCATTCCCCAAAAAAAGATTTTTTTGCTCGTCGAAATAAAGAAATTACGATGCCCCCCTCCTTGTCACTGGTATGGTCTCTGCCATTAGAAATACCACTATGGCATCTGCTGTTTCTAGGAGGGTTCTTCGGGAACTTTTCCATTCCAACCTCAAAAACAATATCTCAAGGTTTTATCTTGACTCACGACTTAAGAAATAGTCGAGCTGAATTTGCTCTGCCCATTTGTCACTCCGATTTTACTTTGTTTACGGCCATGAACATAATAGATATACATATAAGTAATATCTATCACCTTTTGCAAAAAATAGCATTAAATCTAGTTGCGTATAGTCAAAAAACACACTATAGGTATAATTTTGGCTATCGCGAACCATGAAATGAAACTTTTCATGCCTCCATGACTTTGCAAAATGATACTCTGGAAAAAATCGCAAGTAATGGACCACTCTATCTCTGGACAAATAACAAAACATGATGACTCGCAAAAAGGGAAATGAAAACAAATACATATTTTTAGAACTACCTTGCTAAGAAAGCTCCAGCTCCAGCCCAGCGTGAAGAATGACCTGATTAAAGGTTGAATGCTTGTGTGGTTGTCGTTAATTACATTTTTGCTTACCTGCAAACTTAATAAATGCCTACATCCATACGCATACAGGTACATATGTACGTTTTCTTCAGAGAGGTAGAAAGTTCCAGTCCAGTGATATAATACTTTAAGCTACAGTGAGCCCAGTCAGCATTTATATTTTCTCCATCGTCATCATTATCATAAATACACAATGCACCAAAAGGCTTCAATTCAAAACAAGTTTTTTTGGCCTACGCTTACGCGCGTCCGAAATCTGCTTATCATTAGCACGTTTTACAGCATAAACTTGTAGATTCAGAGAGAGAGCAGAGTGGTAGTTGCCCCCAAAACACTTGAATACTCTCGAAAAGTTTCTTGAACATTCTGAAGAGGTTTTTGAAGCGGTTCAGTACTAATATAACATGCTATTAAATAGTGAAACAGAGTTTAGTTTGGTTTGGTGTGTGTGTACGAATATTTTTTAGTTTCAGGTTTTTGAATGCATTGCCATCGCATAGATATATAAATTTCAGCTTCTTTGATAGTCTCTGGTGGAATATAAGCAGGAACAAACGGGAAAGGAAGCGAGATTTATTGCTTTGTTTACAGTTCTCAAAATGCTCGATACATGTTTTTTGCTCCGCACTGTTTGCCATTACCGTGTTTAGGTTTGTTTTAGTTTACATGCGAGAATTGCAGGCAGGCGTTGTGGAAAATAATTCTTAAAATATTTTTTTTGCCTCTAATTTTGCGTTAATGTAGTCTCTGGTATGATGCGATGGCAGTACACTTTTTGTTTTTCCCCAAGAATAAATATTAATATTGTTGATCGAACATGCATCAAAGGTGTTAGAAGACTTCACCATATTTCGGAATTGTGTGCACCTATGACATGCATACCATGTGCCGGCGAGTCCAAGGCTTGGCCTACGTGTAGTTCCTCAGATAGGAAGAGAGCTTTGAATCGGTTTTAGCTTTCGTTCGGTGGGTGAGCAAACAAAGAACGAACCACCTCGGTACATATAAATAGATGGTCGACTCGACTCTCAAAGCTCAACATCCATCCATCCCTGTCCGTATAACCCTGTTTTATTGGCATGCCTGAATTTATTATTATTCTGTTGTTTTAATGTTGTTTACAATCTAAAAATAAAAGTAAAGTAAACGAAATATTTGTCCCACGCAAAAATTGAATTCCTTGAATAATTCATTGTCTTATCGAGCGATAATAATATTCACAAAGCGGGACATCGACAGTGACAGTACTTCAGCTCTTCCTAGTTCCTACCTCAATCATCAATGATCCGATAAATAAATGCATACATTTTCTCTGTCAATTTGAACAGTGAATGTTATTGTATACTTTTGCCTCTCTGTTATTTTATTTCATGCCTTCCCTACAACATAAATTGCATTTCGAATTTTTCATTTATTTTTTATGATTAGATCAGCAAGAGGCTCATCAATACATATATTAACCGGAGACATGGTCGTGGTCAAGTCGAGTTTATAAAATAGGGTCGGGACTGGGAGCAAATATGCATGTTTGCGTGTGAACTCGACAAAGTAAAAGGAAAAGCATTCTCTGGAGAATTTCATTTTATTACTGGCGAGTGAGAGGAGGGCTTTACTGCTGACGGGAGATTGTCATTATGCGTCATCCTATTTATTTATCCAGGATATGCAGAAAAGAAAACTTTTCATGAGAACTTGACTTGTACTAAGCTGCATGCAGAAGTGGAAAGAGAGATGTCGAAAAGTCATCAAAAGAGAGGAAGAGAAGAGATATTCTAGCGAATCGAATCCGAGAAAGTTATTGGAACCCTTCTTAAATAAAATCAAGTGAAGAGGAGCTAATATATTTTGCACTTACTTGAAACTTAATATTGATGGAGAAAATGGGGTGTTTTTATGCGAAAGCTGTAATGGGAAACGCCGGAAGGGGCCTATTCATCAAAAAATAAACATCGCTTTCCCTCGAGTGCATACGTCCCACTAAAATGATTTTGTTATGTGATGGGAAGGAAACAAACTCGGATTTGATTTGATTTCTAAGTTTGAATGCTACTTATTGCATTTTATTATTTTGTACGGAGAAGGAGCAAAAAAGCTTGACTTTTGTGGTGTGTGTATGTGTATGTATGGGATAGGATAGGATGAGTTTCCCTTGGCATGTTTTCTCGACTATAATATTGGAAAATAAAACTGCGCTCTTATCACATGAGGATCTAGTAGTGTAATAAAAATAAGAGTCTTCCTGCTGGCTTCATTTCATTTTTGTACCGCTGACTGTGTGAAGCATTGAAAATAAGCATGTCACGTTCTCCCCGCTGCTCCAAGACACCGCACACCACCACCGCAGACCATCTTCTTTCTCTCTTCTCTAGTTTTCTCCTTATTCACACAAGCATGCATAATTATTATTTTTGGATTCTCCAGCAGAAATTTTTACGGCAAGTTGAGAAAATTATTTTTCTCGAAAATGGCTTGGCATCGAATGAATACTTGAGTTGCAGCATTAACAACACATTCAATCACTTCCTGGAGCTGAGAGGGTGTCATACTCCCGTCATGGAACTGAAAAAAAGCACGAGAGGAAAAGAAAAAAAATGATTAATTTTTGTTCTTCCTTTTCATTTCATTTTATTTCATGCAGGGAAGTTTATGAAAAGGAAATGCAATTTACATACATTGGCAACTAGTTGCCCTTTCTTTCCCAACGCCGAGAATGCCAACCTGGCGATGTGCCTGTAAGCCCATGGATGGTACGGAGCAAGGGTTCGATTGTAAACTTCTCTCCCAACATTGCCAACCCCTTGGTCCTCCTTCAATGTGTTCAGGCTACGAAGAAACTCGATGACAAACTCTGCAAAGAAAAGAGAAAGAACGAGGTCAGGATATTCCTTCGCTATTTTTTTTCAAAAAACTCTTTATGTTCTGGTGTCTAGACGTCGCAAAAGAATACATTTAATTTTTTGGTGAAAGTTACTCGTTTGTTCGTATCACACTGACTTAAAGACCGATGAAGTATCAAAATAGTTCGCGACCCATTTTCATCGGGATTCGTTTGGGGAATCTTTTTAATTTTCTCGAACGTGACCATTTTTTCAATGGTTTTGTAGAATGCGCCATTTGGACTGGATCTGTAAGCTCTCATCAGGGCAATTTTGTGCTTGATGTCCTTCCCAATATGCGCCTTCATAACTGTGCCTAGTTCATCCAGTAATCTGTCTGAACACAAGGACTTTTGGGTAAAATGAAGTTAATTGCCTGGTTCGGTTTCGTTCTGGTGTGGTTAATGTAATTTTAATAGCGGTTTATGGTTTCGGGAATCGCAAGCAAGGGGAATCGCAAAAGCTTTTGTCATTAATTCAACTTGGAACATTACTTGCAAATCTCCCCGTACGCATCTAAATAGCTGTCAAGATCTACCCCTCCGTTCACACCTTCCAGACACGATTCCAAGCAGTCTCGCAGAGTTCTGATACTGAAACCTTTCTGGCTGCGGCGATGATGGTGATGGTGGTGGTGTGGCGCGTTAAGCCCACCTGCTTCACTTGATAATGTCGTCAATGCATACTTTGAATCTGTTGCTGTTGCCGATGCTGATTGCGGAGTCGAAGAAGAAACTCGATAATTTCCTTGCTGACTTTGTGGACAGCCCTCAATTACGAAAACGTGACTAGGAAGTTCGGGAAACTCGCAAGTTTCGTGTTTCTGGTGCGGAGTACAGGTGCAATTATGTGGGAATAATGGAGAATTGTTTTCATGGTTCGTCCCGCTTGCCATCTTCGTAGGTTTGGCTATGCACAGAATTGTGGAGTCGAAGTAGGGGGGCTATAGTCTAAGCATACTATTAATTTCGGCGGTAGACTGCGGTGGTAAATACATGTGATTTTTTTTAACTTTTTATTAGAATCAAAACCTATATTTTCTGGCTAATTACAGTCATTTCCATTTCATTACATGCAGCGTACAG
Source organism: Seira ritae (assembly GCA_027744415.1). Taxonomy (NCBI): domain Eukaryota; kingdom Metazoa; phylum Arthropoda; class Collembola; order Entomobryomorpha; family Entomobryidae; genus Seira; species Seira ritae. The sequence goes on from JAHZNI010001080.1 coordinate 25,964, forward strand.
TGTACAGAGGTAATGTTTTAATCGGGTAATTAGCACATTTATTTTTGCAACTAGGTTGACATGACAAGGCATACTTTCCTCCTTTCACTGTTTCATGCTTTGTGAAGTGATCGGTTTGAAGGAGAATTCTTTGATCCACCAGATCCACCTCAACCTAGCTCATGCATTGAATTCTTTCCATTTATAAAAATCTTATAGTTTGGAATTACCACATTAACGTTAACTGTGAAGCAATTTTTTTATCAGCGACTGAAACTCGAAATAAAACCGTCCTTTTCGTTGTCTCATGATCATGACATCGCGCGATCAAGATCTGATCGGAACATGAACATTTTTTGTGGAATCGGATACAAATTACAAAACTCTAATTTATCGTCTTCAGTTCCAACGACCTTCGTCGCATCTGCCTGAGATTATCTCCCGTTGTTGTAGTTCGAATCAGTGGATTTGAAAATCCTCCGAGTAGTTTTCTCTCCTAAATCTCAATGACGAAAAGTTAAAAGTGTTTTACGTCAGCTATGATGCACGTTCCAGATCCAGATATACAGACCAAAAAGTTGTAAAAGTGTAAGCTAATGTGAGGCTATAGGTTTACGTGTTCACGTGCAAAACACCAAATGAGTTTTCTTTATTTAAAAATGCATTACCATTTTCACATTACCGTCAACGTACTTTTGGCATCTCCTGCCAACTTTCTCGGAATCGAAACGAGTTCACGAATTTTTCTTGGCATTTGACAAGGGTTCATCCCTCAACTACGGCCAAAAATGAAACGTGCAGGCATATTTCTCTTCAGCGCTGGTGCTGGCTGATGAGGATGATAAGATGACACTGAAGCAGAACGTACTCTCCAATGACTTGACTTTGTTCATTTCTTTAAAAAAAAGTTAATCATGCAAGGCAATGTTGAAAGGATGTCCTCTGAAAAGGACTCCTTTCTTTTTTAAATAAAAAAATATTGAAAAGAACCTCTAAATGAAAAAAATTTTGCCAAAACTTTGTACATTTTTTTCTCATACCATGCAGTTTTTTTACTTTGTTTCTGATTTGATATTGTGCCAGTAGCTTGAAGGGTGCATAAATCGAAGGTTTTTACGGCAAACTGCTGCTAATTCCACTGCGAATTTATGACGTACACGCACATTCACTCGATTTTCTTTAAAAGTTCAAATAGTTTTTCACGATGCCCCGTCATTAACGCCATGCACTGGCGTCTAATATTTCATAAACGGACAGTTTTGCTAATTTCCACAGGCAGTTCATTAAAGGACCCAATAGGAATTTTCTATTTATTTACACTATCGCATGTCTTAAAAAGGTCATGAAAATCTAAATTTACTCAGCTTCCCCCAAAATACGATATTTTTTATGTAGTTCTCGAGCAGCATTGCATCCTTGTAGTTTACTGTATAGTATTTAGCTTTTATTCATGCTGGCGCCTCGAAAATGTGTAACGATAAAATAAATATTTCGAACTTCCTTTTTGAAAGAAAAAACAACGGACGCCAGCATTTTCTCCCTTGGTAGAAAAGATAAAAGATGTAGAAGATAAACAAAAAAGCGAGGAGATTTTTTCGGAAACTAAAAGAGCATCATGAAGAAAACATTCAAGAATTTAGGTGGCGTGGTATATGCCTGACTGATAATAGTCATACAATGTGATGTGATGGGAAAACAAAAAATATTAAAGTTGCGTTGTATTTTTCCCTCCTTCCTCCTCGTCTCCTCCAGGTCATTGAATCTAACGGCCTTTGGACCTGCCAGAATCATTAAGATAGGGCAATACAACAAAAGCCAAAGGCAGTAAAGTACATAAAAAAGCTACTGGTGTAATAACTGACATGGAACAGTGAAATGCTAGTGGTTGGTGTTGGTAGTTGATAGCAGCTTCTTCGATCTTTTTTAACGTAAATTCCTGCCCAAAATAATAAACGCTTTGTGAAATGAAGGGTAGCCAAAACAATGATAGCGGAAAAGCCCGGTAGTCGATAAATGGTCTTGCCTCCACTGCATCTAATACTTCTCCCTCCCTTCTACTGGCAAGCCAGATATTTCACTGCAATAAACGGTGGAGAAAGACACAAAATCAAAGCTAATGGTTTGAAGAACGCGTTAAAAATGTAAATGTGAGGGGGAAGGACGGTGAAAGATGGGAGGCATAAAAACTTGGAATTTTCTTTTATGATGATAATGATGTTCCCTCGCTCCGCTCGCCGTTTCCGTAGAAAGCCTCTACATTACTTATGGCATGGCATACAGGAAACGGATGCAATGAGAGAAATAAATGCCTTTTCTCATTTTGCTACTTTTAGCTTTTCACTTTGTTGCAGAAAAGGCTTTTAATGTTTCTCTCTTTGTCTTTTAAGAGGCTCTTCTGGGGATCACGAAAGGCTTTTAATAAGAAGAATAATGAATGATCTTGAGCTTATTGAAAAATACTGGAATCAAAAATTTAAATTCATGCTATCGTTTATCAACATTCATTCATTCTAAACCCTGTTTTAGGGATGTGATATAATATTCAATTTTATGTTGTAGTGAAGGATAGGATTTAATTGGATTTATTAAATGCTGAATCCAAATCTGTGCCATTCTCGAAAAAATAAATAATACCTATGTACTTTTTTCGAGTAGCCAATTCGTTTTCATTTTCATTACTTGAATTATCGGGAATCCGTTTTTCTTTCCAGCATGAAAAACAAAGATGGAATGATGCGATGGAAAGCCAAAGAAGCGAGTTCCATTTCTAAGTGTAATTTTCCCATACTGTATGTAGATTGGTCACAGTGAACTGTAGCAGCATCAGATCATTGAGTAAGGAAAAGTTGAACTGGGGACGCGCCAAGAAGTAACCCAATGTGCAGTTGCAGTAGGTAAACACAATCTGTTCATCAGGTTCATTTCATTCTGTTCTATATTTTGAGACAAATTCATGATCACAATAAGTTATTTGTTAATAGTTAAACTTAGTTTACTTAATACTTAGTCAAGTGCCTTGTAAAGTAAATAAAAAATGTTGCAAGGTTTTTATATCGGGTCAATTATTTTGATGTAAGTGCTAATACTAAGTATGAAGTAAACTTTAAACCTATTTATAGGATTCCCATTCCATTAAAACTCGATTTCAAGTGGTGGTTGAAGTAAACGATTATCAAGTTGTCCTTTCATGTTTGGTTTTTGTAATGACTTGAGTAAATTATGAGTTTGAATATTATGTAAAAGTGACGATGTTAAAACACTAATCACTTATTATCTTATGTTGAATGCATAACAAAGAAATACAAGAAAACTAGCTGCCTCAAATAATTATTTTGAAACTTGATAAATCGACCCTTCTCAAACATGATAGGGCTCGGACCTTTCACCGCATCTCTTGTGGTTTGTTCAAATAGATAATTTATTGTTGTACACCGTATCATCATCATCATAACATTTATATGAAGTTTATGTGCATAATTAAGAAACAAATCATCGTGTCTTTTAAATTAAATTTCAGGCTGGAAGCGCTGCAGGAACTGCCGTGGACATGATACTATTTCCTCTTGATACAATAAAGACACGACTACAAAGTAAAGGTGGATTTTGGAAAAGTGGTGGATTTTCAGGAATTTATAGAGGGATTGCGCCTGCATTTGTAGGTTCTGCTCCAAATGGTAAATTAAAATATAAAATATTTTGATATTAATTTTAATGATTTTAAAATTTCACTTGACTCAAATCATTGTTGAATTTTGTTTTGGTATGTACATCTTTAGCGGCTGTGTTCTTTTGTACTTACGACACATCAAAGAGACTGATGGAAGATGTGCTAAAGACAAAAATAAATCCCACTGTCCACATGGCTGCTGCATCTTTAGGGGAAATAGTCAGTGCCTAATTTTAGGGTCAAAATGCTATTATTTATTTAATTCTGATTATCAAGTTCTATATCTGATCTGAATTCATCTTGTAATACTGTAGGCCGCTTGTATTGTGAGAGTGCCGGTGGAGATAGTCAAACAACGCCAGCAAACGTCGAAAAGAGGAGCTCGTAGTATAATGACAGAAATAATTAAAGTAGAAGGTGTTAAGGTGAGCTCAAACAGCTTCTTCAATGCATATTAAGTGTTATTTAAGTGATGTCTGGTTAAGGTTAAAGCGTTGTTTCATTGTTTCTATTTTTTATCTTGAAGGGATTTTATAGGGGTTACTTCAGTACAATATTCAGGGAAATCCCATTCTCCATTATCCAGTTTCCTTTATGGGAGTTTTTTAAAATCCAAGTTTCGAAAAAGAAAGGAGCGTGCACGCCGTTACAATCGTCACTATGTGGAGCTTTAGCCGGTCAGTAATGTTTCGGATTGTTATGTATTTATTTATAAAAGAGAAAGTTTGAAAAGAGACAATAGATGGTGGAATCATAGCCCCTCTAGATAATAATATGAACGACATCTCTTTGACGTTTTACATTCGGGGTTCCCTAGAGTTATCTCTTGACAATAATAATCGGTGAAAGCAACTTTCACTGTCTACTGCATGATTGAGGCAAAGATAATGAACGCCTTATGTAATATACGACCTTACATTTTGGCGTGGTATAAATTAGATGGGCTAGGCTATTTCCAAAAAACAATTTCTTAAAAATAGATTCTAGTTTTTAATGCTACCTTGCATTTTTTTGAAACTTTCTCTTTATAAATACATATAAGTCCAAATGAATAAATAATGAAGTAATCTGTCGCATTTTTTAAAAGTTATTTGTTTCGTTTTCAATTTTAATATTGGCAGGAGGAATTTCCGCTGCAATTACAACTCCTTTAGATGTAGCAAAAACTAGAATAATGTTAGCTGAAGTGGCTTCAATCGAATCCAGAGGCAACCTTGTACCGGTGTGGAAACTAATTTACAAGCAAAATGGAGTTAAGGGGTGAGTTAATAATTTAGAAAGGAATAAAAATTATTATTATTCGATTTATTGCCAGCTCAGTTCCCAATTTACGATCTAAATTCTCATGCAATTTAATTGATAAGCAATTTTATTCTATATGCAATCTATAGAATGATTTTGCAATGCAATAAGAGATAAGGTCCGACCCAATTACCATTATTTTTTTTAGTTAAAATAAATATTTATTGTTGAAATGAGTTAATACAGGCATTAAACGATTTTGAGGGCTTAAACATTAGTTTAATTTACTACGAATATATTAATTAAGAATAAATTACATTTTATCAAAGTAAAAGCATCAGGCCAATCAGTTAATAGTTAGTTTGTCATGAGATAAGATATTAAGAAAAATGTTTTATTGTTCTAGATTGTTTGCCGGAGTGCTTCCCCGAACACTTTGGATATCGTTTGGAGGGTTTATATTTTTCGGAACGTACGAAGTAGTGAAAAAAGCAGTCTCGTCGTAAGTTGTTAAATGAAGCAATATGCAGTCATCAGCATCTAGTCGTCTATGTACATAGCATAATATCCATAAATGACTTCGACTGTTAATTTTTTATGTACCAAAAACCAAACTCCTGAAAATGGTTAGCTATATTTTATGTTACAATACAGTGTTACATTGCGTGATCACTGCACTTCACTACGCTCTACGTTACCATCAAAATGAATAATGTACACAAAAATCACGGAATCATTATTGGATGACTGCTTTTCTCCCTTCGGCAATTTATGACCATGACGCGATGATTGCTAATCCTCGTTTTTTGTGAGATTTCGTTTGCCTATTACCTACCTATGTACACTAGCCATCGAGAATCGACTGAATAATATTATGGTCAGTACGTTCTGATTCTTAGTAAGTTCTGACTTCGCTGTGCAATAGACTTATACTGTTTGGATAAATGAATAAATACGACACTTTAATTAAAACCCATTCGTTACGAAACTGACATGTGCTTGATAAACCTTTTTTTACATGTTGCGTAGAGAGTAGAAAATGAGTTATTCATAAAAAATCTCATAAACATTGAGTCCAAGAAGCTGATTTTCTTCACCAGAAAGTGGCTAGATAGTGACATGACACGACGTGGGTGGACAAAGTGCAGGCATAGGTACTCTGATAAACTAATGTACACTGTGTACCTAGCTGTTTAAGCGTTTAAATCAGTACATGAGTTGTCTGAATCAAACGAAGTCAAATTTTTCTCAGAGTTTGTGTTTAAGCCAGCGTTTTACATTGAAAATACATAAGCTTGTTACCTGCTGAAATTTCGTTAATCAATAAAAGTGATTCATACGATTTTCTTGAACTTAAAAGACTTTGTTGTACTTTGCTTGTCTTGTAACATGAACATGCAATGAAATTATTCTGTGGATTACCGAACGAAACTGCATCCGTTATTGTTGGCATACTTCACATTGTACGACATTGAAATCACAGAAATCTTACGATATTTTCAGGAAAACTAAGCGCGTTATTTTGTCAGGTCTTTGGAACGATTCTTTGTGCTGCTTACGGTACGGCAGCAAGGACCGTGTGGCACGGAAGAATCGCTGGTGAGGAGTTCGTGACGCGAAATCATGTGGAACAAGAATTTATAACGAGTTTGGGAGTACGAGAGACTTCAGGCAAATACTAATTAACTCAAAAGTAATGTGTAGATTGTGATTATGCATTTGCTATTTTGACGGAAAATTTTTTTTCAGTTGAATTTGCCAGGATTTTTGTGGTTGCGTTCCTCTGTTTGAGCGCTAACAAGATCCTACAGGGAATTTTTCTCCTGTTCGCCATCTACTGGGTAATTTTTTAAGGCAGACTGTTAATTTTAAAACTTCTCTAGTATTTTTTCTCTAGCATAACTTTTTTTATAATGAAAACAGGCATCCAGAATTCTTTTGAGGATATGGCTGATGTTTGAATTGTGCACTTTTGTGTCGAGGGTCGTATTGTTCGTCTTGCTTTTTACGCTGGGAAACTGCAAACCGGCGATGATTTTTGTACACACGTTAACTTTTGGGGTGGAATTTTTCTGCGTTATGATTGTCACTGCATACATATATGACCTCAGTAAAGGTAAAAGTTAAAGAAAGATACATTACTTATGTGTTCTCCTTTCTTTTTAGACTTGACAATATTAATTTTTTATGCGATGTCCTTGAATTAATACATAGATAAGTGTACCGAAATGATATTGGGGCATTTTAAGACTTTCGTGAAAGATTTTTTATTAATATCATTGTGAAACCCATAAGATTTCCTTTCCACAATATCGTTTCATTACATCAAATAGACAAGTAGCCAAGAATTAAATATCGAAGTAGGTTATACTCTGTTTAGAAGTGCGAGTATCAGTATCAACTCTCTTAACGCGCGTAGCTCTTGCAGTGTAGATCCCACACTGTCCAACAGTCTGGCTCAATTGAGTTCTAATGCCAGGAGGAACATCAAAACTAACTGTGGTTGTAGTTTCCACGGACCAAACGTCAGAATTTGATTGTCTCCAGTCATAACCCGTCGAGCTGTTAACTCCTAGATTTAGTCCAAAATTGATGCCCAAAGTACCCACGGCTTCCAGTAGTCCAAATCCAAGTTGGGAGTAGCTTTCAATAAGTTGTGAGTATCCCTCGGAATAGGCATACGAATGCGAGACGCCGACCTTTCGTTTGTACTCGCATCTCGTGGGAGAGACAGCCTCAAGATTGTCGCATTCAATGAGAAGATCCCAAGTGTCTTCTGGAACACAAACTTGGGCTGGGTCAGGGACGTTGCAGCAACGCATTTTGACGTTATTTAGACCAGTCATATCGCCTGGAAAAGATAATTACTAACTTATTAAGCGTTCTTACCGTTTAAAAGATTACAATACACATTTCGTAATTTACCTGAGCTCAGGTCATGGTCGATCTGTGAGCTATAGCCACAAAGAGCCTGTTTCTTTAAACATCCCTGTGGAGCTGTCCAGTCTCCAAAGTCCAGGCCATCTCCCTCCAAGACGGTGCTGGAGTTACCGTTGCAAAATAACCTCAAATTGTTTGCAGCAGTGTCGTCAGCAAAGATGGTTTGATACTTCTCAGAACGCAACTGAAATCCGGTGGCTACTCCGTCACAGAAATACTTCTTCCCGTAGACGCCATACTGCTCTTCTCCACTCTGCAATACCGAGTTTTCACCCTTGGCACCCAGGCGATCGCAAAAGAATTTAATTCCATTTAACGCGCTGTCATCCGCAAAGGCTCCGACGTACTCATGTGTCCTAAGCTGCATGCCAACGACAAATTGATTCTCTGGACACTCATCCCAGAGATGCCAATCACCCCAGTTTGTAACTTGAGGGGACCGGAGTTCCATAGAAGCCCCTGGACTACCATTTAGAAAGGCAATCGCCAAAGGCAAAATCAGAAACTTGAGCATTTTGACTCTAATTTTGGTACAGTACCAGTTCCAGGGTAAAGGATTGAAAGCAAGTGACTCTTACTTTTTGAAACATTAAGTCTTATTTAACTAGACAAAGGAATTGATCATGAACTTCAAAATCGTTATCATTGTCGATAAACGAATGGTTTAATCCTCCTCTCATTAATCAATTATACGTCAACAGACATCGCTACAACAGGAAATCAATGTTGTTTTTTAAAGTTTTTGTCTAAAGGGTTTGTTCAGAATTTTCCTGGTTATCATTTATCTAATCCGCCGATGGCAAAATCTGATTGCTGAGACAAAGCATATCTGCACTCTTTTAGTTCACAAACAAATGTTGGATGGAGTGTCACTTTACTTATCAATCAATCGTTTTACAGTAGCAATGCAAAGCAGATTAAAGTCAAGATCAAGCTCATGGTCATGATATTGATTGGATGATATTATGTACATATTACGAACTTACCCACACGTGACCATGACCATAGCACCATTTGTTTCAGTTCTCATCAAAATTTCCAAAGGTCAAGTTCTTGGTAAATGTCATAATGTCAATAATTTGTCGATAAGTCCATTGAAAGGATTAGTTATTTTAAATGTCTTGTTTTTCATCCCACACTGGTTCATTCTGCAATTTCGCCACCAGGACCATCCTTTAGACAAAATTTCTATGAAAGGGTAGATTGCATTTTATTATTTTTATCGGGGGAAATCGCATCACTTTATACTCAGGTTCGAAAGCCAAGAACAACTTAACTTATATAAGCTGGTGGTCGGTAACTTTCAAATTACAAGGGAAACCTTACACCTCATTAAAACCTATATAGACACAGGATTCTATGAAGGTAAAACCAGCAAAAAGCGGATGTCATCATATCACGAAACTGGCGATGAAACCCAATGTCACGTCATCCGGATATATTGTTAAGCTTTCGCATGGGACATGGGCATAGTGTGAAGCGTGTGAAGTATGTATAATATAATAGGCACAATGACAGGATGAATTTATTGTAATTTTGAATAATTATCCGTTTTATTTAAATCTCGCTGGTATAATGAATAAATTAATAATCATAATGATAAACGTTACTGTTCATTCTTTTTTAGAAGAAGACTAGGGCCAGAGCCATGTTTTTGCGATATTGACGACACCCGAAACCTTACATAATATATTACCTGACTCAATAAGCTACCTGAGGACAATGCTACTGCAATACATAGGTGGGTAGCACCGGCTCTGGGTGGCATTTATTCAGCATAATATTATGCCAATGCTTATTTTATTTTTGCAATTAAATCATGAAAATGTAAATTCACACAGAACCTGTCCATGTGTGAAAATTAGGGTAAATGCACCGCGAACTCCATCATTTTCTAGTTTTTCGCTCTCGATGAAAACATATATTTTGTTTAAAAACAGACTGGATGAATTCCTTCACTAACTTGCTCAGAGAAATGAAAAGAAATGGCTTCATGATCTGATAGTGGTCCTCCGAGTGACTCAGGTAGAATTTCGCGATCAATTTTTTTGTGAAGCTCGCTCACTCCGGAAGTAATGAGCACCTAGAGAGTGTAAGGGCGGAAAATGTAAATGTAACTTTAACACGCATAGCATATCAACACCCAACATCAATGAAAATTAAATTTGAAGAGTAAACATAAACGTGACGTTACCCTTTCTCTTAATTTCGCAGGAAGAAATGGCTTCACCACTGCATAAACGGGCTTCACGAACAATGGCGAATTGACATAGTACAATCCCTTTATTTGAATGGGGTATGCGAGCTGTTCAGAAACAAAAATATTAAAGAAAACGGAATTCTTATTTCCGAATGGGTTTTATATGGAGAACGAGATATTTAATTTAACTTTACTATACCCAGAAAACGTTAACAAACTTGGCGATATTGGATACTGTAAAGTGCCTTGCATGACTCAAGGTGGCCCCGTTACAGTCTGTTACGAGAATAACTCCTTTCGTGAGAAAGTCAGGGAAGTTCATTAGGGCGTCGGTGACATAGCGGCCGGCACAAATGATCTCTTCCAAAGATATTTCGGACACTTTCCAATGAGCTGTATATGCGTATGCATGCAATAAAGTCCATATATTACTTAGCATGTTCTTGGTTCCGTCACAAATATTATAGGTATGCAAATTGCAAGTCATACTTACTCGCTCGAAAGAGAATAATTGTCCGACCCAAGGCGTCTTTATTTCTGAAGACATTCGTTACTCCACTGTGAAGGGCATACTTAACGTATTCGGGCATTGCATCTGGGAACATCTCAGGGTAAGACTTAAGCCTGATCTCGGCATACCGAATAATCTGTCAAACCATTGCATACTTCATAAATATAGCTCATAGTTAAAAAAATTAATCATGAAAGTTGCAAACATCTTACGCAGATGCAAAAGGCATGTGACTGTGACTCACCGAATCTAGGGCTTTCTTCAGGTTTTGTTTGCGTCCTCGGACAAACTTGAGAAGTAGATCTTGATCTGTGCCATATCTTGCGACTGCCTGACGGACCGGTTCCTCAACACTCAGATTGTTGACCACATGTTCTAAAAACAAAGGTTAACAGCTACTCAAATCTAGTATTGAGCCTCTAAAAATCGATGAAATACATAGGTTTAGGTAGATCAATAATTTCTTACCTTTGATCAATACTTTTAATTCGGAAATCTTGTATTTTTCTTCAGGAGTGAGATCCGCGGAATCAGAATGAGAGATGATTTCGGTTATCTTTTCGGACTCCATTGCAAAACTTAAGAAAACGTATTATTTATTCGGTCAGAAAAAATGCTTCGGACCTTAACACTTGAAGGAGTCAACCCTTAATAAAATTAAATTCCGTTGTTATGTTAAGTGTTTTGCTCTAGACGAAGGGAAATGCAGGAATATCAGGAAAAAACTTGGGCTGAGAAGAAAGAAAGAACTACCGACCTTTTTGGGTTCTTCTCACACAATCACCAATCACGCTTACAAATCTGACATTTCTTTCTCTCTGTAGACAAGTGCTACTGTGTCTACCTACGCCGTACGTTTTCTGGCGTTTGTCAAGCAAATCTTTTCTTGTGGGCAGATATTTTTAAGACCAACCGCAACAGGTACTGACTTTGGCTTGGCTTCACTCCTTTGTGTTTTACCTTAAAATAAAAACGGATAAATGGTACCTACGAGATGCTGAAACCTAAACTAAAGGGATTCGGGATCGGGATTAAAGGAAGAAGAATGCATAGCGTGCATCAGTAAACTTAAGCACATTATCATTTTCCGTGCTTCAACTACTTCTCGGCTTCAAAAAACGCTAAAGACATAACATTATGTCCGAGTTGAAAAATGTATGTAGCGCTTGTCTTGCTTTAATCCTAATCATCTCATGCATGCATATGCAAAGGATTCTGACTTTCCTTTGCCTTAAATAGTATCTACGTATTGACTTAACAATTACCATCATCATGTTTTTTTATTTATACGGGACTGTTTTTCTTCACCCAGGTCAGACTTTTAGACAGGTAGAAATAAAAATGCCTCATATCGTAATAGAAAAAAATTCAGGACTACAACCATGATTACAACTGCAACAATGTACCACGATGAGTCTGCAGAGATGCTGCTGCGAAACTAATAGGTATGTTTTTTCTAGAGTGCATTTACCTGATTCATAAATAGTATACTTATATACTGCCTACTGCAACCGTTTTGATTGAAACCAGTTGAAGAAGAGAAGAAATCTAGGGATTAAGGAGATGCAATAAACAAGAAGTATATAATATAATATAGTCATAGCCATCATCATCACCATCATCAGATATTTTGTTTGTCAGCCAAACTCCATGATTAGTGAAGAGATAAACATTTTTTATGCATGTCCGTTCCCACAAACATAATCATTAAAACCATATCCACTTGCTTGGGAAATGGATCTAACTTGTAATTGTAATAGTAATGGTAGACACAATATATGTATATTCATGATAAATGCAAAATAATGAAGAGGAGTTGGTGCTTGCTGGAAAATATATTATTTCATAATTAGCTTTACTTCATCCACGTTTTATGAATTTACTTAGCAGCGTCGTCTCGCCGAACTAGATGTATTGACAAAAGGATCGTTTTCTCTTTGAATAAAACTGTTGCTTGATCATCATCGCCATCGCATGACAAAATTGACTGGAACTACCGGACACGCACGGGTGGTAAATAGATGATCGGATGGAAACGTCTATTTATATTCTCCGGAAAAAAAAATAATTTTTTGTTTACTCAGCGTACCTACTATTCATGTAAAGATGCAAATCAATATGTATGAAATGAAATAAAATGTAGGTCTTCCGTATTTCCATCACACTACCGACGGAAGAACCACCCATTAGTATTCCAGCCGTTGGTAAATATTTTTTCTCATAATTAAATTTCCTATTCTGCCAACTGGGAAATGGGACACAGGACGACGGAGAAAATTCACATGGTCATGAAAATGCTGGGAAAGGTAGAAGGATTCAATTTTTGCGTTTTGTCATCATTTGGAAACCGGATAGTGCAGGGAAGGAATCCTTCTTCGGAGATTTCTGCCGAGCCAGAGGACAAAAATGAATTTGGCAAAAGTGGCAATTATATTATTCCTGAATTCTGGCATTTTTCAATCTTCCAATTCCGTTCCTCTAAAGCTGAATTCAGACAGCTTTAATCCATCCTCGACTCAAAATTACGAGCCGGTAGGATCCGAGGATGAAGAGGAATTCACAACGCCCATTGCAATGGCAGCCATCTCACAGTCAGGGGAAGATGACTCTTATTCTGAAGAAATCAAAGCGGTAATCCTCAAGCAACTTTTTAACGAAAGCAATTACGATCCTACAATTCGTCCCCGGGGTGAAGATGGAACGGGAGCTACACATGTCACAGTGTGGATTTCACTACGAAGCGTGGAGAACGTGGACGATGTTCGAATGCAATACTCGGTACAAATGGTGTTCCGGCAGGAGTGGGTCGACCCGAGATTGAAGTACTCGCACCTAATTCAACAGAATGTTCAGTATTTTCAACTCGTTCCCGAAATTAAAGTTTGGATGCCCGATATTTTTTTCAAAAATGAAAAGTCAGGTAAGGGACAACTAAATAGAAATGGTTCTTTGAAGAATTATATTATTTGAATAATATTATGTTGCACATCTTCATTGTTGGCAGGTTCCATGCATCATCTCATCGTACCAAACTTCTTTACCAGACTTTACCCGAACGGTCGGATTCTACAGAGTTATCGGATCAGTCTTGTGCTGTCGTGCTTGATGGATTTAAAGAGCTATCCACTTGACACACAGGATTGTCCCATAAACATTGAGGTAAGGTTTTACTTATGAATCAATGGCAGACCTACTATGATAAGAAATCAAATGAGAACCTTGGACTAGAGTAATAAGGTTTTCCTTCAAAACGTGCTAAACCTTATCTAGAGCTACGGATGGACAACGAATAATATGGTACTTAAGTGGAAGTCGGAGAAAGCTGTAGATGTAGCTAGCGAATTCAGCACCTCACGGTTCCACTCAAAAGGATTCCAGGCAACGCACTACAACAAGACCTCCGGCACTGGAAGCTACAGTTGTCTCCGGCTTCACATTAAATTCGCGCGAGAGTTTGGCTTCTACCTGATCCAGATTTACCTCCCTTGTTCAATGCTTGTCATCGTGTCGTGGGTCTCCTTCTGGTTGGATCCCTCAGCCGTTGAAGCGCGAGTCAGCTTGGGCGTCACAACCATCCTGACAATAGTCACCCAGACCTACGGAATCAACCAAAGCGCTCCTCCTGCGAGTTACGCCAAGGCGCTGGATGTTTGGACAGCGTGGTGCCAGGGAATGGTATTTGGGGCTTTGTTGGAATTTGCTTCAGTAAATTACCTCTGCCACAAGCAGAAGATGAAGGCGAAACTAATGTTTCAGAATCAGACAGACGGGATGAGCAAGGAAGAGATGCTGCTTGCGGAAGCAGATATGTTAGAAAAAGGCATAATGCATGCAAAGCGAATTGACAGGGCATCAAGAATCATATTTCCTATAATATTTATTATGTATAACGTGTTCTACTGGTTCAACTATCTCTGGTTTTGATTTCATTACGGAGTATATCATAATTTGAGACAAAAGCAGTAATCGAATCTATTGTAATAAAGAATTAATTAGTTTATGCTCATATTCAACAACTTCCTAGAGGTAGCATGATTTGTAAGCTCTTTGTGTTACAAGTTACAAAACCTAAATTATTTTACCTGTTTCTCTTTATTCCATGAAAAATTATTGCTATTACTCATTAATTATGGAATATGGAAGGAAATCACTGGTAATGGTTGACATTGATTTGTACAATCATAATAATACTACTCATCTGCTACTGCTTCTACCATACTCTGCAACGTGCATCTGCTTATTTATTTCCGAAATACAACACAACTCAATAAAAAAATAAAAATGCGTGAGTTTGTCCCATAAAACCAACGCCCTTTATGCCTGACCTAATTAATATGAAGTTATAAGTAGCGTGACGAACTTGATACTGCTCTATTTTGCTGAAATAATAGCATGAACAAAGTATATCCATGAGCTGCACATTGTGATGCTGCTGGGTCAACGGGAGCCATTAGTACTAATATAATTAGCAAAAATGAGACCTTTTTTCGGCTTGAGTAACCGCATTGCATCTATAATCATCTCGTTTGCAATTTTCGTAAGTGTCCACAATTTTCTCTCAAAGCAACTTACAGATTTTCATGAAAAAAATATAATTATGTTTCAGGGCTACTCGGTCTACGTCATAATCAGCGAGAGCGTTATTTCACTTGAACAAATAAAAATTCACCGGAAGCAGCAGAGTAAAGTCCTTTCCAGCAGACCAGCACCAGAAGGAGGAGAGAGTAATGCACAGGTTGAATATGACTTTGAGTCGACGACAACATCTCTGTTTGGGCTGTATGAGATGGAAATATCCATCATTAAAGTTTGCGTGAGCTTTCTCCTCTTCATTGTACTTCTTGTGGGTGCAGCGCAGGTACATAATTTAAAAGGGGAAAAAGTATAATCACATCGGGACCCTAAATATTAATTTTTCAAATAACATGACTTTTCTTCAACAGAGGTCGAAAATTCTCCTGAAGATATGGATGATGATTCATGCCATTGTCATTATTTTGGGATTCCTTGCGACGCTCGTTATTCTCACCGATAGTCACATCAATAATACCGGGGAACCATCTAGCACCATCCAGAGATTTCTATTAACGCTTGCATTCAGTCTTTGGTTCTTCGCCATTGTCTTGTCCCTACACGAAGACTTGGAACTGGCAGATCAAATCAGTGGTCTGAGTGATGGAAATCCGAGCAGGGGAAAATTTAATTGTATTTTTGTAGCAAAGAAGGGAGTGGCGGAGGAAAAATCGCCACCTTATTATGACTGCTAATTTTTATGGAATAGCATTTCTTGATCATTGAGAAAATTTTTGATTGTGCTGCATCTGTATCGTATCAGAGAATTTTCGAAAAATCAAAGTTTCATTTCGCCCCATAGTTTATTATAGTTGGATTGTTGGTCTACTTATTTCAGTCGAATGCATCAGCTAAGTTTACAGGGGCAATGTCGGTGTCGTCGTGAGTGTTTCAATAAGTAAAAATTAATTATGGATATAGTCATTCAGGACAAGGTTACGTAATATTCAGCGGACTTTTGTAGTGTGGCAGTGGCATTAGCAATTACAATCGATTGCATTGTTACCATCTATCAATTCTTATTGAGGCGACATTTTTATGATATGCTGATTCATTTGAATGATCTAACGATAGTCTTATGCAAAAACCAGGCAATGCAAGTAAATTAAGTTAGTAATGTGTCATTATATGTATTACAATCAAAACCTTAATTTATTATTGAACAATAAATACTGACTTTTTGCATTGCCGCAGGCAAACGTATTACTCGTTTAACTCGTAATATTTGATAAAAAAGAATCCACCTTGTCGTGTGATCCATCCTTATTCTCATCACTTATTTACCTAAAAATGATTAAATCTAACCCTTATCATTATTGTAATCTTTCCCGTGAAATTGGCAACTTAGATTAATTCGACAGTCAAAGTGAAATTAAAATAATAAACTGCTTCATAAAACTGAAGCTTAGAATTGAAATAAATAAAAGTCCAGTACAGTAAAACCTATTCCTGAAAACCAAGGTTAACATTTCCGCCTTCCCCTTTATAACCTTGATCACCTCCCATGTAGTCCATTTTCATCTTTTCGTCACTTGGATTTTCTCCCGATGATGGCGAATGAGTTTGATTTTTCTCTTTCAGCCTTCGACAGCACGCAAATTTCGAGAAGACTTGATCATATGGCTCCAAACTTCTCATCCAAACAGGAAGCCACTTCCATGATTTCAAGAAGCCAGGCAGTATCTTGGGATACTTATCTCGGAGGAGATTCACCAGTGTAATGAACAGGAAGAAGAAGCAAATAATGGCAGCTGCAGCGATGACATAGGGCGGGCCAGCAAATGAAAGACCCATGAACAATCCAGGCAGCGCAACGAACATGAGGACCATGTAGACTATAGCAAACCATCGGTATTTGGCTGTGGTGTCACCCAAAAATTTAGCCATTCTTATAGGGAATCGCATGAACGGAACAGGGTAGAATAGGAGGATCCCAGTGAGATTAAAGAGAAGATGGCACAATGCAATCTAATGCCAAGATAATATGATTGAGTTTATTCCTTTGAAATAAAGAATAATTTCCAGTTTTGAAACGCTTTTGTACCTGCATAGATGGCTTGAATGAGGTTCCCTCCGCTGGCACGTATGGCACTTTTGCATTTAACGTCTTCTTGATGACGACAGCAATTTGGCCTGTTTTTACAATACATAATTCAATTAAATTAAAGCCACATTTGTCATTAAATTTGTGGTTTTGGCCTAATCGACTTAAGTTACCTTGAAGAACTGAGTTAAGAATTTTGACAATCAGCACTAGACAGAGGCAAAGCACGAGAAGAGAGCCAACCAAAATAATAGCTCCAGAAAGAGCATCTCCCCAGCCGAGTTTCGCAAACAGGAAGTTGCCTGTAAACCATTATGGGAAAATAATTCAATGACACACTGTGATTTCAAGTGTCAGTCATTATCTCTTGATTGCCTCTCATGAAGACTCTTACATTCTTTATATTCTGGAGCGACTGTAGTGGCAGTTGTGGAAGCATCTTGATCTATGACGTAACGTGGTAGTTCCGTCACCGCAGCTGGCATAAGGTGCTTCAGTTTAAAGGATTTTGATTTAGGAGTGCAATCCTTCTTGATAAGAGAGGAGTCATCATGCGTCGTACAGTTCTCTTGTGACCAGCATTCCAATACTTTTTTGTCAAGCTGGACAATCATATTCACAAAGGGTTTGGTGATGACACCTAAAATCTCGACTTCACCACCAGAGGTTGACTCTTCTCCGACGAGTCCGTCCATAATTGCCCCAGTCACTTTTTCCAAGTAGCCTGAGTAAAGTATTAAAAAAATTGTCGTCGTCATCATCAATTTTCGGAGGATTGGATATCATAATGACAGGTATAATGTTATCGACTACTTCAGAAATCATCAATTTAATTCTGATTCTTATTATCTTTACCTGTAGTAACCTCGATCACGAGGAGGACGATGACGGTGAGCCAATTAAACATGTCATGGACTGTGGCTCCCGCAAAAGCTCGTCTGAACTGATTACGGTCACCGGCTTGAGTCAAAGAGACGATCGTGTTCGTTATCGAAGTTCCAATGTTAGCTCCCATTATAATCGGAACAGCATTGTGGACTTCTAAAACTACAATCAAATTGAATTAGATTACACAATGGGGTTGGAACATGTGACGAACTTCATCACATCAGTTTTGCGTCAGCATCATTATTGCAATATGTATGTCATGCTCTTACATTCAGCGGCAACCATACTGACGATGATAGAAGTAGACGTTGAGGAACTTTGGACAAGGACCGTTGTTAAGATTCCGACCATCACCCCGACCACAGGATTTTTGATGAAATCGCTTTGTCTGAAAATATTACCGGTGGTTCGGCCACCAACAACTCGAAAACCCAACGAGAGGGTGTCCAATGAACAAACGAAGAAGTACAGGCAGCAAAGAAGGCCGATTCCTTTTGCAATTCCGATTAAAACTCTCTTCTGCTTTTCTTTTGAGGTGAGTTCTCTCCAGGGTTTCCCTGTTTGCAGGCCTGAAGCTGCTGCACCGATTGCCCAAGGATCGGAGTTGTTGGACAGGTTGGAGTTTTTGCGGCCATTGTGACTAGATATGTTGTAGCTGTTTGCCCCTGGCTGAAACAGAATAAAACAAAATATTGTATTTATTGAATTTAGACAAGAGACGCTTCCACAAATTGAACACATTTACCATTTCCAAAATCACGAAAATATTTATTTTACAGCACTAGCTCAAACCTAACTCGTTATAGGCACTAAAATTAATTTGTTAAGTGGCGCACTTTCCTACAACTGTGGATTCATATGACCTTAGGATTTTCCATGCAAAAATTTTTGCGAGAAGTGAAAAGAATGAAACTTGTGACAGGTACATGTAGTAAGTTCATCATTATAATCATCATTATTGTATTGTAAGTAGTATTCAGCGCTCAAAAGTCGTGATTCATGATTCATCATGACGATGTATGCACCTGCATCAGAATTCCCAGTTAAAATCCGTAAACATGAACTTCACAACCTCCTCGTAGTTCTTGAAGTCATAAAATGTGAAATCCGGCAAAACCTTGCCAAATAAAACATGCTTACTCACATGTAAGGCTATTAAAAGAGTTTCATGCGAAATTCGGTACACGCATGCTAATTATTTAGTAGGATATGGATGAGTGAAGTTCTATATACATTCCAGTTGACATCAGAACTGTCTGGTCTGATGAATGAAGAAGAGCCAAGGCAAGGTGTCATGCTGAGCCAAGCGAACAATGGATCACTAGCCGATTGATTGATTGAGAGGAAATATAAATTATTTTACAAGTAGCAAATAATGAAATAATAGGATACGTGTGGTAATAATAATGTAGGAGGATTCTGAATTTTATGCTTCGTTCCATGATACTTAACACTTGGGAAGGTGTGTTGTAATAGCATGCTAGATAAATGATGACAAATTTTTTGAAGATATGGGAGGCTCATTGTAAATTATGGATATTTTCCATACCCTCTTTATAGCCATGTCCTTGAGCTCTAATCCATAATGATTCAGTGTGAAATTCGAAGGATTGTTATTAATTTCCATTGTACTGTACGTACATCACTGAACAAACTGAAGTTCTATCAGTTATGCGCGAACGATGTTTTAGAAAATTAAATAATGCAAAGTGCACTATCCCAAATAAAACACTTTTAGAACCACAAATGGATTTTGATCAAGTTTGATTTATTCCAGATCCAGCTGGTCCATTTTTGTATTTGACTTTAAAGAATGTGTAGCACTGCTTGAGTTTCAATTAGAACTTGTATTGGCATATTGAGAAAAAGATTTCGAAATTCATCTTTATATGCTTCACGTTTCGAAACTGCGTAAAAATGAATGAATGCTTACTACCAAAATGCTGCCTCAAAAATATTTAAATAGTTTATACGGTTTGTTGGTGTAGGTGTAGACCAGTCATTGTACTTCCTAAATACCTAGGTACTTCATTTTGGAAAGGAAAGGTAAAGCAGAATTAGAGACAGAACAAATACTTACAAAATTTTGCTAAAAATGTTTTTGAACTATATTGTTGTTCCTCGTTTCTCCTCAATAAAGTCAAGTTTGAATTTTAAATACTATTTTTGTGCATCAGAAATTGGACTGACTTGTTTACTTTTGAATTCGAAGCGTCATATGAATATATGCATGCTAAATGGATACTGCAAGAAAATTATTTACGATTAAATTAAAATTGCTTATGAGCCAGGATNACTGCAAGAAAATTATTTACGATTAAATTAAAATTGCTTATGAGCCAGGATGCCCACCATGACCACATATATTGTAGCATTTGCATAATTTACATGAGGTATTGTAAATTAAAATGCAACGGTAAAAGTCTCTTCGGACTGTTTTAGCCCATTAGCATGCGTTAAGTTGTACATTTCAAGAGAAATATGCCAAGTTTAAGGCGGAACGAATGAGGATATTGTTTTAGGAACTTGTCATTTCAGTTTCGACTAAAGTGTGACTTGGCATTTATAATCAGCGAGGAACTATTTGCTGCAGTTTTGCGAGGCTTTTGGTATACAGTTGATAAAAGGATCAATATTTAAAAGTTAAATAAACTGTGTTTGCTCATTTTACACGAGCAATCGATAAATTCACAAGTATTTTGTTTTGATTTGCATTTATTTACGCCTTGTCTACTATACTATCAAGATATTTTCTGGACATAAGACAATGCTAACGATGGTTGAACACGTGCTTCAAGAGAATTTAAAAAACGTATGTCATTTCCGTCTAAAACCTAAGAAAAGTTTCATGGAAAATCAGCAAGGATAATCAAATGAGTCATGTAGCTGGAAAAAAATTACAGAACACCATTGAACTACATACACGCTTAGGCATTTTACAGAAGTTTCCCATGGAGAATGCTGACATTCCGTATCAAATCAAAACCATGAGAACTTTTTAAAAAGGATTTCATCCGGTTTGCACTTCGGCACGCATGAGCTCCTTTTTCTCACATTTTGTTATGCAAATGCAATTAGTTCAAGTTCAGGGGAAGGGTACTCGCTCCCGAGAGCAATGCTTTTGCGCACAAATAAATATTTGGAATTTGGACTGTGGTATGTATTCAGGTAATACAAAAAGGTGAAGTGTTCTTATCTTACCTGCTCGTAATAAACATCGTCGAGGTCGACATTCACGTTCACGTCAGGGTCAGAGATCCTATGTTTTGGGCCTGTTCGGTCCATGTTGAAACTGGCGGTGCTTAGAGGAAGTTTTACTTACAAATTTAATTCTAGAAAAAATATTTTACTATCTAGTTGCTTGTCTGCTTCCACACCCACAAAATTAGACGGTGTCTGACAATAAATGTAAATGTAATTCAAAGAGCAATAAATGACTAAAAGTGAAAATCAGAACAATAGGAAGATACTAAAACCTTTTTTATGAACTTTAATAATCCTAATATAGTATTAGTATTGCCTATTGTCCAACAAAACACTACCTATGACAGTGAAATCGGACAATAATATTGCTTTCTAAGTTTGACAAAATGAGCTCCATTTTACAATTTAAAAATTCGAAAAAAGTTCACGATTGTGAGCAATGTGAACATGCATATGCGCTACAATCAAAATTGAAACTGGTGAGATAAAATGAAAAAATATTGAAAGCGCTTCAGTTTAGCTACTCTCAAACTTGTTCCTATCGTCGAGGTTGACAGGAAGCGATTGTTTGCTTGAAAATAATAAGCGTAGGACCAACAGGTGGAAAAAAGAGAATTTCGCTACTCTTTTTTGAGTTGAATGAATTAATCGAATGGGCTTCACTCTCAGAATGGCTCGCTTTTATAGCCAACACATTTGAATTGTATGATGAATTTGTAGGTAGGCATGCATGATTGCTTACGTTAATGCACCTATTTAGGGTTTTTTATGATTTTGCTGATGTTGCTGTATGCATAGGTACCTACATCACATCTACATGTCTACATCGCATCAGGTAAGCGTGAGACCGTAATTGATAATGGACTGCATGATTAGAGTGTGGTATTTATGCAATAAATCGCCATACATACATACATTCGTATTCATATTCGCACAAGGCAAAATATAGCATTTTTTGCGCGGAAGGAAGACCTGGTCTAACGTGGTATTTGGAATATGTGGATGGATATATCAGGTACCCGCTCAGATAACTTTCAAGATCACCTTCATAGTGTTCAGAGAACACATGTGCAAAAACATTCGCTTACAAATAACAGCAACAGCATGCCATTCATTTTGCATTTTATCAAGTAGCGTTTCACAATTGTTTTTAAAGCGAGAAATACAATACATTTGAATATATTTGAGGGGTTTGCTACGGGGTTGAATAAAGAGACGATTTAGCAATGCGTAAAAAATAATTCGCTTTTTACTTTCGTATGCTCGCCAGAAATTAAAATAATGTTCAAAACCGGTGGGCCTGGGCCTATATAATAATTAGTCGACTTGAAATTGTTGCTCGTCCTTGTTGTTGGGGAAGCCATTCTTCGCTGACAAAGCATAATTAGCATAAAGGCGAACAGAAACAGGCCTGTCGGGTATGACTTTCTTACAGCGAATCATCGTAGGTTTTCTCGGAACTGAAGCGCTTATTCTCTTGAGGAGTAATGCTATTTCCATGAAAAATGAAGGCCTACTTGCTACTTTGTTTATGGTTCTTTTTGATGAATGCATGCATACTTACACACACAAACTACAATACAAACATACGTCTTTATACATACCTACGTTCAATACAATTTTTATGAGAAAATGAAGTCCAAAAGATTTTGAATTCTTGAACAATGCGGCTTCTGCCACACCCCCGACACTATCCGATTTCGTTCCAACCACTTGTGATAATAATTTCATCGATTAACCTCTTTCAGTACAGACGGCGGTCCCGGTCTATGACACAAGAAACTGTCAATGCAACGTTTCACTTTTATTCATGACAATGTAGTGTAATGTATCGAAATCGGTAGATAAAGATTTAAAAATCTATCCTGGTTGCCCATGAGCTTGTTGACTGATAATGAACTCTCTTATCCAGGACAGGATAAAAAAATCATGTTTACCTGACTGACTATGACTGGCTTCTGGCCTGGCCTGGCTGGATCAGCCGACAGCCACGGGTTCACCACGAGGGTTTCCTATCAAATTCCAGCAGTTTAATCTTCCCGTATTCGTTATTTTTCGCGTCATTTTTTGTCCATTCATGTCATTAAACTTATCATGGCCTTATCGATGGCATTATTTTTTGGACTTACGATAAATTAAATTACTTAGCAGGAGGTTCACCGTTAATTGATAAATGTTGTACTTACATATTATATTGAGCAAATAAATATTATCATGTGACTCCCTTAAGTCCAGCTTAGATTTTCATGTAAGAAGTAATCATATGATTAACTAAAAACACAATGCACTGCGATGTTTGATCGCATCGGGGTTTATGAATAAGTGAACGGATGTATGTATGTATGATGAATCCTGAATACGGCGGTTGCAACCGCAACCGACATGACACATGAAATTAGAACATGTCATAAATCTGGGTTTTGAATAAACGTAATATCATGAACTTGTGGTGCGTTAAGGTTCCTGAATATTATTATCTGAGTGCCTCATATATGACCTGGTTTTAAACCAAACGTACCGATTAGATTTCAATTTCCATATATTTCACCGCATCCTTGGTCTCGATGCCTGGCAATTGTAGGGAAATCTTTACATTGACATTGGCCTTGTCAAAGTGTTGTTATATAAATTTTGATTGAGGAATTAAATGTGGAATGACATTACTTTTTCCTTATTTTCATGCAAAATATGTAAATGTATTTACGAATCTTAGGTAAAGTAAGTAATCTCAATATTCTCGGTATGACGGAAAGTTTGCGAATCGATAAACATGTATTCCAGGAAAAATATTATGTATACCTGTCAGTGCAATGTAGCCATTTTCAATTGAGAATTGGGGATCAGTCTACTGTATCACGACCTAACAAAAACCTATACAGCACATACATATGCCTAACAGCAATTTGAGACATATTCGCTATGTGACATATTCTACGCAGTTTTCTAAAAATCAACAAAGAAAAATACTTGTATCATGACGCGTTAAAAATGTAAATAAAAGAAGCATGCTTTACAGCACATGCCCATTTGTGCTGTTTCTGTTTACTGAAAAAAACTGAACTATGGAAAGGAAGTAATGTAGTTGCATAAGTCAGCAAAGCTGCAAATGGAATGATAGAGGCTATACGCGTTTCATTGGTGCTTTATATACGGAGCGGTTCGCGGAATAAGATGAAGTCATTGAGCTGCATTATCTCACTTACTCGGTTAATTCACGTGCGTTCCCATAATTTATCCAGTCAGTGTTGATTGACATAAATTGGATGTTA
>JAHZNI010001081.1:0-14879 GCA_027744415.1 Seira ritae
CAGTTCTTTCGCTACATATCATGTCGAAGTTCGTGCATTCAAAACTTTTCCAGTTTCTGCAAAAAATCAAAACTTTTTGTACCCTTTTGTGTTCAACACCTTGTACCTTTAGGTTTTTCTTGATTTAAAGATTTAAAAAAAAGTTATGCTTTTGCCAACATATATATCAAGCAACAAAACAAAACAATGCAATAAAACAACAAACTATATCAAATTTTGTCAACGATTATGTTAAAGAAATCCTTTATACGGAATTTATTTCATCGTTAGATCAATCGGCTCAGTTGCAAGAAGTGATAGATAGAATGTTTAGTTTCCTCAACAAACAAAGCTATTGTTGTACTAAACCGTTACCATTTTTAATTGTTTTAAGTGTGAACAACTCCAATTTAAGACAATTTACATCTCCGTTAGCATTTTCATATTGACTCTGGTATTACAATGATCAAAATATCAAATCAGTTCTAATAGCGTTTACCATTATTATTTCGGAAAAATGAACGACGAGCCTACAGAGGAAATTTTCATTGAGACATGAACATGAATTTTGAGAATACATGTGTGTCTAGAAAAGCTTTTCATGCCCCATTTTTACTTCTTGGATTGACATTCCATTCAGATTCAAACGAAACTTTTACTAAGCCGCAACATTCTTTTTTTTCCCTGGAATATTGTATGGTGTTTATGTTCGTAATGAAATTGAAAATGGAAATGATGGAACCTAAATATAAATCCGAGTAGCAACTTTTATTCCCCAAAAATCCTTCTGGAATTTACTAAAAGGATCAATATGGAAATGGGATGGTGAAAATTGCGGAATTTTTTCAGATATACATTTTTTTTGTTCCTTTTTTTCCGCAGGACTACCGACTGAGAGAAATGTTCAAGCCGTCAATGGCAGAACTTGGTCTGTGCATGTACCAACTGGAAATGTGTGTTCAGGTGTGTGAAATGATCCGAGAAAGAGGAAAAAATTCTACTTTTTTGGCATTATATTTTTTGCTGTTGCAACTTCTTTCCAACATTTTAACCTAAAAAAACTTGCCTTTGATGCTCATTTATATTTAACGTGATGTTCATGATATACTTAATAATAATATTTGTATCATGATGATATGCATTTCAAACACGAAATTTTTAACCTATTCTTTCCTTCCCCTGCTGTTCATCTTACGCCATATCATCATCACCACCATCAAGATTTTTTTCTGTGTGAGGATTTTCTTCTTTCATGTTTTTCATTTTCTCTTGTTTGTTCTGCAATTCCACAGGAGCAATATCCTGAGCTCCATGTTCACTTCACGTCTCAAGGGTTCCACACGTCCATGTACGCCTCCTCCTGGTTCCTCACCATTTTCACAACGAGTCTTCCACTGGCTGTCGCGTCACGAATCATGGACGTCTTTTTAATGGATGGAATTGAAGTCGTTTTTCGCATTGCCCTCGCCATACTCTCCATGGCCAAGCATGAACTACTTTCCCTCGATATGGAAGGAATGCTCAAGGTGAGGATGATCATGATCATGATACGTTCTAGTAATTTTTTCCTGGCTCGGTTTCCAACTTTTGAATTCGTGTTTTTTATTCTTCTGGAAAAGACGAAAAAAATGGTATTTAAGGAGTCGTTTTACATGTGCTCATTTCGAATATTCCCCTGTTCCAAACCTATCTTCTTCGTTCCACCTTTCCCTTGTAACAAATATTCACGTGGAGCTGTGTCAGTGTATTTAGGTGAGCTCACCTCCCAACTACCACCACTACGTCTACCTGATCTCTTTCTTTTTGATAAGTTTTCTCGTGTTACCACATTTTCCCAATGGTGTTCTAAAAAGTCATTAATGCATTATTAAAAGCACATTTTCTCACATTCTTTCTCTTTACATCCGATCCTTGTGATTTGTTTGATGCTTGAGCATCTCCCACCTCATCTTAGCGTTGTAGGCATTTACAAGTGAAAAGTCGATGCTTGACATGATAATGGTGATATGTATATGAAACGGAAGTCGGAATGGTGAAGTAAAGATTGTTGAGAAGATTAGGATTTTGATGTGAGGAAAACAACGAAAACCTGGAATTCAAAACTGAAACCCATGTAATCCAATCAAATATCCCTTTGTAATCAAAATATGGGGGTTTCTTTCGTATTTTCCAAAATTAAATGCTAGAAGAACGTTGGTCCTTGATATTTATTTTAGTTATAAGAGACGCTTCTTTAAGCACAGTTTATTAGTCGCGACCTCGATCTCGATCGGTTGCACTAAAGTAAGCAAGTCTTTAGTTCAAGTCGCATGACACGTAATACCTTTCACTTAAGTTTATCTCAGGAACCTTAGGTCCGACCCGACCCCGTCAAAATAAGTACCATCATCATCATCCAAATAAAATAAAAAAGGAAAAATAAATGGAAAAAGTTTTCTTCCACTTTTTGTTTTATGTTTCAGCGAGCCAGAAAAATGAAATGACTACTACTATTATTTTTATATGAAATGTTTTATGATTTTTTTCCTGTTCCGACACAGCACTTGCAAAAGGAGTTACCACCTCAGATCGAAGCAGACCCGGAAAATTTGTTCTCAGTGGCTTTCAACGTCAAGTATAATGCAAAGAAGATGAAAAAGTTGGAGAAAGACTATGCTGCAATGAAAACTAAGGAGCAGGAAGAGATGGTTGAACTGAGGGTGAGTTTCTCTTTTCATGTTTTTCGACTCTCACAGTTAACTACACCTGAGTTGTTCCTTGCAATTTTAATGAAGATTTTATGAATGAATATAGAAGGTTATAATGATGAAAAGGGGAACAGGAGAAACATAATGAATAAGAAATAAAGCCTTGAAAAGAGTTAAAGTTCTTTTGTCATTACGCTTTCGTTCGAATGTACGAAATGAAAGAAAACTTTTTTTTCATTCATAATATCTATCTGCTTATCATATTTTTAGTGGTGTCGTGAGCAAACTTTTATGCTTAATGTATTATTTTATTGTATATTTTTTCTAAATATAGAGACTGAGAACGGAGAACAAGCTTCTTAAGCAGAGAATCGAAGTTTTAGAATCCGAGAGTTCAGAACTCGCGAATAAACTTATTCAGGGTCAAGTTGGTCGAGCTGAGGAAGTGGAGACTACGTTTGCTCTCAAACGTGAGCTTGCCGCTGTGAGACAACATTATTTGGAGGCGATGAAACAGCTTGAGAATGTCACACAGCAGTATCAACATCTTCTCCTGGTGCTTGATGAGACGGTTAGAAAAAAAGAAATTGGGAAAAATATAAGATAATTTATGATCCATTTTCAGCAATAATAATAAAAAAAAGTTTGACGATACACGACGATCATCATCCCATACATTTTACATCACGATACAATTAATTCATGATTGAGTCGAAGAATGGGAAAAGGAGAAAATTTTTAAAAGAAAAAAAATGCGACCTACTAGCTTACGGGCGTATCCCGTTATTTTGGATTTATCAAAAAAAAAGTAGAGGAAATTGAATTTTCATGAGAATTTTTTTTCTCCTTTTGTATCAGAACTCAACGAAGCAAACCTCAATGGATGAAATCTCACTGAAATCCGAGCTACTCAAGCAGAAAGAGGAGCTGATTCAATGCCTTCAAAATGAATTGGTTGAAGTGAGACTATCGGAGGCTGAGAATAGTGTAAGTTTTTACTTTTTACAGGGATTGCGTCTCGGATCATGCCAGACTATAGCTATCATCATCGTTCTTCTTGTATGAACATTTCTAGGTGGTAATGTCGGATTTACAGTCCCGAATTCAAGAGCTTGAAGAAGAAAAGAAGAATCTGAGGGAGTCTGCTGTTGACAACTCTGTGGCCCATTTACAAGTATGGGGAAAGCTTACAAAGAAATATATTATTATCATGGATGGAGTCTAATATAATTTTGTTAAATGCATGTGGACGTCCTACCCAGTGACATGACAAAGCGTGAAATACTGTATCCTTTTTTGTTTCCTTTCTCAGGAGGAGCTGATCGCTGTGAAGCTGCGAGAAGCGGAAGCCTCTTTAAGCCTGAAAGACCTTCGACAAAAAGTTGCAGATCTGACCACCCAGTGGCAAAAGCATCTACAGGAACATGAGGATGGCAATGCAGAGAAGAAGGGGACAGCAACGCCTTTGGGTAATCTCTTTACTTCAAGTCGGCAAGAGGTACAGAGGTTGGAGGAGGAGGTGATGACACTCAAGCTCAGAGAAATGCATACCATTATAGAACTTAAGGAACATAGACTGAAAATTATGGAGCTGGAAACTCAGGTACACGATTGATGCATTACTCTCATAGTCAGAGTCTTCCACAACTTTTTTCTATTATTATTTTTTACCAATGAAAAAAATGTTTTATGGTGACGCAGGTGCAAGTCACGACAAATCAGTTGAAGCGGCAAGAAGATGAAAGTCGTCGGCTGAAGGAGGAATTGGATACATCCTTTGCCTCAAACAAGGACTTACAGTCAAAACTCAAGGATGAGAGGAGACGATACAGTGACCTGGAGTCTAAACTTAAGGAGGATTCCGTTCATGCTCGAATCAAGGATGCTGAAAAGAGTCAGGTAGACCACATCCGATCCCGTCATGCTTTGCTTTCATCTAACCTACCACACATAAATCAAGCTTTATTGCTCCTTTGTCCTGGAGGTTTCTTTTTTCTAAAATCCGATTTCCTCTCTCCGTTTTCCAGAGAATGTTTGATCTGTCACAAGTCATCTCAGCGCTGCAGCTCAAGAACCAAGAGCTCATGGCGGAAAAGGAGATGATGAGTGGTCGATGTGTGTCCTCCTCCAGCGAGAGCAACGGCGACAAACTAGATTCCGAGTCTGAGACTCTGGAAAGAATCAAAGAACTTCAAGACACAATAGCAACCCTAACAATACAACTGGAAAGTCTGAAGGAGCAAAGTCAGCAAAGTACTAATAATAAATCCCGCTCTGCCAGTGGAGACTTGGCGGACTCCCCTTCGACAAACGGAAATGGGTCCAATGACAGCAATGGTAGTAGTAGTAGTAACAATAATAAAGATGCAGTTTCACCTGGCAGCAGCAATAACATTGTCAATGGGGTTGAAACAGAGCCATAATAATAGTAGAAAATTCAATTAGCGCTTTATAGTTATAAGTAGGCAAAAAGTTCATTCCTGCTGCATTATAACAACACATCATCATCATCAACTACACCAGCACCAAAAATATGTACCTAAAATATAGAAACTTTTCCCTTTTACCGACACCATTAATTCACTTTCATCTCATCTCACTCACCTCAACCAATCCCCTCCCACTTTACCTGAATTCAGAAAAACAAACTTTCTTTTTACTGGAAGAAACTTTCGTTGGGTTTTAAAAAAGTGCTTGGAAACTATGAAGTCTTTTGAAAGAAAAGTTTTGGTAATCTCACTGCAAAATACCGGTATTAATTAGCCGCTCTATGCAAACACCCGCAGTATTTTTAATTAACAATATCCAATTTTCTCCAACTCCCCAAAACAGTCCATTTGCATTTCATGTCATTGGCAGATGCAGGGATATACCCGGAATTATTTATCTAATTTGCAAAGCAGGGGTCATTTGAAGTAGATTGCGAAGCAATTGAATTTTTGGAAAATGTACCCTACTACTACTGCATTTGGCATTTGTGGATCCACCATTTCTAGCTTAACTGTCTTTCTTATTTCATTTAAGATCGGCTGCGAAGCTCTTTCTCAGAAAAATGGTTTTTAACAGTTGGATTCATGTACCCCTAAATTTTCTCGATGTGATTTTGATTGGAGCCGTAGGAAGTAACCTGACCTGGTTTTCGTTACACTAAATGTAAAAATTGCACATTACCAACAGCAAAGCAGCAGCATGTACCCAACCCTCTTTTACTTTTAGGTTCTACTAAAAATAACAGAACAGTCTCGTGAAAATAGTTAAGTTATTTAGGGTAAGAGTTGCGCAACAATAACTACTCCAAGTAGAGAATGAATATAATAATTATAGTTGTCAGATCTGTGATTTTTGCGTGCTGCTAGCTGTAAGTCATTTTTTTAACCAAGACGCACGAATAAGGAAGTAAGAGTCGAGTCGCTGGATAAAACAAATAATTGTGTAAGTTTAATATTACTGCTGCATTATTTCATAAAAATTAGCATAAGTCTAATTATTATGATTTTCTATTTGTAAGATTTGTCTCTGTACATCGTTAATTTTACTCTCGAAAAGGGCAGTTGAATCGACATTTGTGTACATAAACTTTGTCATAATTATCGTATTAAGTAATACCGTAATTATCTACGTATGTATATGTATGTGTATTCGTTTGCAGTTTTAGTTGCAGCAAAAAAGTGGAGCAAATCGAGAAAATGTCTTAACACGTTGTTACGTTATCATGAATCAAGATCACATTGGACTAAGTTATATGTAATATTCCATAGAGTCCTGCTAGAGCCGCTTTAAGTTTAGCATTCATGGATCAAATTAAAATTAGCTGCGTTATATGCGTTCTACTTTTAAATGTTTTGTTACTTGTTTTGCTGTTGAGTTGCGTGTTGGAGCATTGAATTTGCGATTCTCGTTATGTTTGTTTCTATTTGGTTTATCAGGTATTATCCGAACCGTTTACAAATTGTCTAATTAGTTTTGAAAACTTCTTACATTGATATAAACTATGACGTATTACAGAAAATTGGTAAAAAACGAAGTGTACTTACTGGGTTTTAGATAATATGAATTCAAATTATTCAAATTCAAATCTGCTTTCAAATGTTTGCATACTTGCTCATCAACATCATCACCGTCGAATTAACGAATTCAAATCGTACTTAATAATTCCAACATTGCAATAATGCTAACTTTAAGTTAAAAAGGTTAACGTTTTGTTCGCTAATGTACTAAGTAGTAAGTTGATTTATGTACCAGGTATTTTCAAAATATATACTAGTTTTTCATGATTTATAAGAATGCATGCCAAATATTATTGAGTGCTTCTGTACTTACAACAAAGTCAAGGAAAGATACACATTTCACGGGAAAGCAAAAGTCTCCAAAAAGCGTGTGATAATATGAATACAAAAAGTTTAAAAAAGTATTTCGTTTAAATGCTTTAATGAATGAAGCCAAAATGAACGATACAGGTACATACATGAATAACAAAGATGATTTGCTCGTTTTCACTTTAAACTTTACGGTTTACTTTTTGTCTTTAAAAAATTGTATCTGTGAAAGAGAATGCATAGTGGAAGACGAAGTCGATGTACATATGTAACTCGACATCAATAACATTTCAATTTCATCAAATTAATAATAATTATCATTATCTGATTTAGTTTTTAGCAAACGATGTTTTTATAAAAAAATTCATAAACAAAACTACAAATGAAATGAAACGTGTATAGGTCAACACTTAGTTTTAAGTCTCTCAAGTACGTTTGTGCTGTTTCTCTTTGGTATTCCATACTACTACTATAATTATACGGAATAAAAAACAATAATAATTTTTGCTGCTTTATACGTTCACAAAAAATGAAACAAATGAAAAATATTTATAATAATAAAAGTAATGTTTTGTCAGCAAAATGTAAAAACTGAAAAGAGTTTCCATTCTCGTCAATTCATTCTACGTGCATATTATCATTATCATGTTTAGGTATGTAAGGACGGTGGAGAAAGCTGATTCATTTCTGGCTGCTTTCACCATGCATTCACTTTCTCCAGATCAACGAAGAAGTTCTAACATGCCCTCAGATGTGCATTGTGCCCACACTTAATCTCATTCATCATTTTGTATAGAGCATTGGAAATCTGTGGGATGAATATGATGATTTTGTAGGTTTGGTCCCACCCCACCTACACGTCCCACACACATTCCAGTGAAAATTCGATATGATGTTTTTTTGAAAACGAATCAGCAGAAAGAAACATCCGGAATCTTCATATACATATATTATTGGCATGCCTTCTAAAGGGTGAACGGAACTATGAATTTGGATACTTTTATGCATACTCATCCAGGCTATGTTGAGAGGAGAATAACTGTGTCGGAACCTAAGGATTTAATGCTCAAGCTTGTTACGAAATGATTGTGATTCATTCCATGTTCAAAGTGCATGTAATAAGATGGACTGAATGTAAAAGTAAAAATGCATGGATCGAAACGGTGCTGATGCTGCCGCTGAATATTACCTGAAGAAAGGCTTACATTTAATGCATAAAGGGGTTAATATGCTTTGTTCGAAATGCTTTGCGATTTCATGATAGATGCATACGCTTCCGGGAGGACTTCGACTCTAGGAGGTCCTTAATCAGTTTGGCTTCCTTGTCTGTTGAACAAGGGAGAAGTAAATTGAGTCTTTAAATTCTGCGAAGGACTGAAGGAGTAGCAATTGATTGTTCGAATGTTCAAAATGAAGTTAATTGAAAAAGGTTTTCTGTGAATTTGTGGACGGTTTTTTTATTTTTAATTTGGTAAAGTTGAGAGAAAATGGCGAAGATTATTGTTGTGCTGAAAGCCATTTTGACGCGAATTATTTTCGGGGCACATGGATTAATTGCGATTTGGAGAGTCACAGCTATTAAGAATGACCCGTACTACTGGTACCTGACAGCAAGTATAATCGCGTTGGGATTTGAGGGAATTTTCACCCTCACAATCAAGAAGAATCAGGAGTGGAAATGGTAAGAATTATTATACACAGCTGAATCTGAAACATTATCATCTGTAATCTCCGAATTTCTCAAGACTGACAGAGAAACCATTCGGACTATTTTATTCTTTCATATTATGTATTTAGTTCTGTCTTTGTATTAATATGCATGCATCCGTCATTTGGCAATAATAATCACTCCAAACTTGTAATTGCCCTAGGTTTTGTCCCAGCGTCTTCTTCTACTTATGCAGTGTGGTCCCGGCAATATGGCTCATCGAAGTGGACAAATTCGACAAAAAATTAGCTTTTCAAAATAGACAAGATGAAGCTGCTGCTGCGGGCATTGATTTGACATCTGTGGACGCAGACGATATCCCTGGTTTGGATACCTTTGGGGTAAAGTTTGTTTAAAGTCAAATTGTGATTTATTTCTAGTTTTTAAAATGTCAGTTAAATCATAAACAAAATCTTTGCAGACAAAATCTGTACATACATGTATATTATATCCTTTATACAAGCAGATCCATCTTATATTTCATAAGACCATATTTTGAGAAAAGGCGTTTATCAAGTTGTCGAAAACAAGTACATTAACGAGTAAGATCCAAGGAAAATGCGAATTTCATTCAAATCATGGTGAACATTCATGAGCCCTCAATTTTATCTTCAATGCACGGCAAATGGGTTTGTTGAAAAAGACCATTTATCATATCGTATCTCGTACACTAATGCGTGTCCAATGAATCAAGAGTGAAAGTTTAGTGAGACTTTTAAGAGGCAAACTGAAAACGACCGACACTAGAAACGAAAAAAAAAACTGAATCGAAGAGAAATGGCTTTTTGACTTTCCAAAGAAGGGAAATTTAGGCAACGGATGATGTGAAGAAAACAGGAAATACCATTGTAAAGAAGCGATAGAAGAAATACTCTAATATGATATGATACTCTGAGATTTTGACTTTCGATACACCTACAGGTACGTTAATATGAGTAGTCTGGAAGAGGCACAAATCAAAGGAAAGTCGAGTCAAGAGAAGTGGTCTGAAATACACTTTCCTTTCGCTTGAAATCCCACATTTCAGACCTGAATTGGCCCTAAGTGGATCAAATATGAGTAGAGCGACTAGGATGAAATGGTGAAAGCAGGTTTCGGTAAAATGAGAAGGGAAAGTGGATCCAGTAATGATAAAGTACTACATAGTCCTGGTAGGCAAAAGAAGGAGAAGTAATCTGTCAGATAAATGATGATTTGCTAGCCAACAAATAACAACTCCATTGTCTGCTGTCAGCCTTAATCTACGCTCTCTGAAATTGGCAAAAACAGGGAGAAATGCGCTGGCTTTGTGATCTCACTTACCTATTATTTCGCTGCCTTTTACGTCTCACTTTTTTTGCTCCGCTTTTAATGATGCTCGACGAAAAGCGAAACTTACATCCTTTGGTGGGATGAAGGGCATATTACGAGGTAATCTCGATGTCATAAATTTAGCACCTCTGATAATTTGTGAAGCACGTAGAGAGGAATTGACTCTTTAGATGAATTATAGGGTACTATTATATTATCACAGACGGAAAATGAGTTGAAAGTTGATCCAGTCAGTCCCTAATAACATAGCGTCAGGGGCAATATGAAACGAACAAGTATCTTCCCTCCTCGATCCAAGTGTTAGTGTTATTGAGTCGAGTTCTATAGTACTCCTAATGATCCTCATTTGCAAGTAAAATATAGAACATTACTGCATTAGCCTGTGGAGGCATAGTCTTTTATTGACGCATTTAAAACATTTCTGGAAGATGTTGGCAGAGGTCATTGCTTGAACGAGTTGCGGTATGTATTTAGGTGGATCGGTGGATGGTAGAAGTCATTCCATGAGACTAAGCTTCTCCACTGATTTCTCCTGTACTTTGCATTTATTTTTTTTGTGCAAAGATACGTTTGTACCTGAAGCAAAATGGCGTGAATTGCACGAGCATTTGGAAAGAATGACGAAAGTCATTATTATTACATTAAGACCACGGAATGTGTTATACATGCTCATTCTAGACAGACGCAGACGTACAGATCCAGACTAGTTTTTGCTCAGTGAAAGAAATGGACTAACTTTTCATACTTATTAAAGCGATTTTCTTTTACATAGGCATGACGTATGTATTTGGGGGAAACTGCAACATGTCAAGAAATTAGTTATCTGCAAATACTATTCAATTCTAGTAATGCATGTAGTTTAGTAAAACTACTATACTCTTAATAGGTTGACCTGAAGATACCTGTCAAAATCGATGCCGAAATGTGGGTAACCGTTATCGAGCAGTTTCTTATGTTGATCTTGATAATTGGAAGATGGATGCTTCCGAAGGGTGGCCTGACCAGAGATCAACTTTCCCAACTGCTCCTCGTTTACATTGGAACGGCTGCTGATATCATAGAATTCTTCGACTCATTCAAAGTACGGTCATTCAATATAACTACATGCCTTCTGCAATTCTGATTGTATAGATCAATTGATCCAGAGATTAAAGACTGAGAGAGATGATAATGAATTCATGACTGACTAATTCTGAACTGCATACTAATCAAGGTCTTATTTGCTAATATCAGGACGAGAAGATTTCTCGGCATCGTGTGCTCTGCCTTTTAATTTTGTCGATTTGGTCATGGTCTCTCCTGCAATTTACTTTCGTGCTAACGGCAACAAAAGGAAGGCGAACCAGGATCACGGCAGATGTGAAAGAAGAGACACCAAAGCTCAAGATAATTAACGGGATGATCAAAGTGAAAGAAGTTTGCTGCAATATTGACGTATGGAGCATCCTAATTAACATAATCTTGCAGGTTATTCATCAAGAATCAAGATATAGATTGTGAAAGACAGATTGAGATTGAGCGCAAGTTCTATCCTTACCGTTTTTATCTTGTTCCAGGATGCCCCATTTCTGATCTTTAGAGCTCTTCTCATACTCTATTACAAGATCATCAGTTACATGAATATATTTTTCACATGCAAAAACACGCTGGTCATCATTCTTCAGTTTTACCGTCTCTATGTGGTGCAACAGGAAAAGAACAAACAGTTATCAAAGATGACTAAAGCGGCTGTCTCGAAAAATGTTGCAAGGGCAGTGGAGAGAGCGGCTCGAATGGGTCCTCAGCAAAGCGCAGAGGGAAAGGTCAGGCTGGTCAAAAATGCCTCCGCCGGAAAACGACCAGCAAAAGGTATTTGAGAATTCCATAAAATAATTTCATAAAAAGAAAGTAGAACCAAACCAATTAAATTGGCTATCTGTAATCAAAAGTTTTTCAATCTTTTAAATCAACCACATCCTGAAGTTTATTTTACTTTTTGACAATGTAGGTCCAAGCTCCAAACAAGCCCAAAATCGAAACAAGCAAAGATCCCAGGACTCTATTTCCTCCCAAAACACGAACCGAAGCTCGTCGCGAAGAGGAGATAGAATTGATAGAGTAGCATGCATATTTTGACAATGAAGAAGTATATCCAGTATTGAGATGTAACATTTAATAATTTTTTTATTTCAAGAACGGAAGAAGACGATCGCTTTCCACGGGAAACTTACCTGAAGTTGGGGAAGGTGAGACATTCGAAGATAGGATTTATGAGGATGACATAGAACTCGGAATGTCTGGCTCTGCCCTATCTGGGACTAATGATCAAGATTCACAGGACGAAGAGGAAGAATCGGAAGTGCCCTTGGATGAAGTATCGATTGCAAGCGAGAGACCCCGTGGACCTCGGAAAAATATTCGGTAAGGTGCTTGAAGAAATTCTACTCAGACGGAATATTTAAATTATTAATCTACCCAATTAATTTAAAATTATTTTCCTGAAAGGATGAGTGAAAATCCGGGAATATATAAGATATCGGGAAGTCGTAGCTCCGGAAGCAGTGAGCGTGGTCATGGAAGATACCGGCAGGATACTGGGTATTCGTCCAGTTCCAAAGATTCTGGAAACAGCGGTGGAAGAAGGGTATAACATGGAATTAGAACAACTCTAAACGTCACAAAATTATCACAAATGGCTTGAGTTTTACTGAAACTTAATTGAAACAGGGTCGTCAGCATAGCAGCAGTGGTGGTGGTGGTGGAAGGTCATCTAGCCGAAATGTGCCCAACAGGTCCCGGAGCACCGCACAAAGGTAGCTCTAAAAGACACCTTTTGCTCCTTCTTCTTCTTGCTAGATGATTCATCTCTGCGACGGTGGTATGGCGGTGTGAGTTGCCAGTGGAAGGAGCTAGCTCTCTCAAAAGTTTTTATGACACTCTCTCTTTCTGGGACACACACCTTCTTCCTCCCAAGCACAAAAAATACCGAAAAAAACTCTAGTAAAATACATATAACTACACAACATTCCACACAGCTTCTTTTTTCTTGTACCTTATTCTATCTTGTAACAGGCGAAGACAATTCATTAGCTCCAAAAATTGTAACTCCATTGAATTTGGCGATTATGAAGGAATCCTGCTTGACCAGTTGGGAGTGAGTTTACAAGAACATGACCCAATGCTGGACAATGAGAGATTATGACAACGAAGGTCTGCCATTGGCGTTGTCTTCTTCTTATTCGTTGTCATCTTCATCCTCTGCATGGTGGCCATTTATGGAGGCATCAATCCAAGGGGTCTCGTCCTTCGCGAGAACTTTAGGATAAGAAAAACCACTCGACCAACCACAACAACTCCGGAGCCTCCAACTGAAACGCCTAAAGTCGTCACCATTGGTGTAGGTGTTGGCGGTACTGGTAATAGAAGTGTGATAGCTGTTACTGGAGCTATTCCCGCTGCTTCCATGTCCCCTGCTGATGGCTTTGATGAAACCAACTCAACTTTCATAGAGGAATCTATCTTAAGCAATAATACTACATCTGCATCATATTCTGAGGTAGATTTAGATAATGATTCAGTCACGATGGAGGGATTAGATGATTTAGATGTGAATGACTCGGAATTGGTAAGCACAAATAGCGTCAATGCCGATGATAACAGTCTCGTTTCAAGTACAGAAACTTCTCTGATAACTGAGAATGAGTTTAGTCGAGGAACATCAAGTTCCCCGCGTGATAACAGTTTCACTATTCATATGCCTTGGCGTGATAGAGTCATTCCTGGTGGGGATGAGAAGGATAGACAGGCTGTTCCCTCCCGAAGTCATCATAGTGTGAGGCACAGAGTCTCACGAATATTTAAATTTGTTTCTGAATCATCTTCCGGCAGTTTGGGTGTTGCCAATCGAAGGTTAAACTTTTGGAGGATTGGCGAAGGATTTTAACTGGATACTTTAAAATACAAGACGTAGTGTAACCACCACTTATGGAGAATGGAGATTATTCTTTACCTCCCAGAAAACGTCATGTTAAAACGTTTAAAAATATGATAAATTAACTCTCTTCTTGTTTTAAGCTAGGCTTGAAAGATCATGCTGGATCATGGTTATTTCGTACTTTAATTACTCGAAACATATATTATGCAAATAAATAAATATTTAGATGTAGCTAGAAAGATGTTATTAATAATAATCTACATGCCTAACATAAAAACTAAAGTTAAGATTTCCCCCTCCCTTTTACTAAAACATAAATACAGTGTGCAGCATATTATATGAGTAGCCTTTCCTTCTGTTCTGATAATTATGCGATTGGAGACATCAAGCAGCTATGATATCACATATTTTAATTATAAGCATTAAATCACAAAATATAATTAATTATGCATTAAAACTAATTAGACAAAATTGTATTATTATAGCAATATTCATTATACCGATATGTATATTAGACATTTGTAGAAATAAAAGACGATGAACGTACTTTAACACTGTTTTGAAACATGTCGAAAGTTGATTATAGTTAAAATGCTTGTATTTTTACGTAATTTCTTGCTCTTGATAAATATTGACGATTACCAGATTGGCCAGACCAGGCCTGCAGCAGGGAGAGAGTTGCGAGGTGCTGAACAAAGATCATGATCAAATGAACACGAACCATAGCCATAGCCAATCTGAGCCAATCTTGCTTTCAGAGACATCAATTGTTCAAGAGGAAACTTCATGGGAACTTCGTTTCCCTCAGTTTTTTGTCAGATGACGCGCTGATGCAGCTAAGGCTAAGCTAGGCTGCTAAAGTGCTTATAAGAATTTTGAGCAACCCGTCTGCCCAAGAAGTAGGTGTAAATGATATGTCGGGCATGAACAACAGCGATATATCTGTGCGACAGAAGTAATAACTC
>JAHZNI010001082.1:0-14003 GCA_027744415.1 Seira ritae
AGTGGAGTTCTTTTGATCTTTATCCTCCTCACCGACTTTTGTTCTCACGACTTTAAATTAAAAGTCTTTAACCTTATTTCATCTCATTTACATTTGTAACTTCTTCCCATCTACTAAAAACCATCCAGCCAGCTGAATACTGAACTTTTTTCAGAAAATTGAATAAGACAGCTATATAGTAGGTACATCTTTTAAGAAAAAAGTAAGAGATTACGTATGATTATGTACGATTACGCAAGAAGAAGAAGAAAAAAAGTGAACTCCCCTGAAGTGAATATAGCGAATAGTGACATATCGGCTCGTCTTCGCACTTGAGAGTACAAAGCACGTCCCTTCACCGCCGACTTTAAAACATTTCGGAGTTTCTTTATCGTCTTGTCTCTTTTTTGTCTTGAAGGGAAAAACTTTTTTATTCACAGCTACTGTATATGTATTTATTTTATATTGTCTCGTCTCTTTGTCTTCTTGTCGAATGATGTTTTGTTTTTCATGTCATGATTATGTCAACTCACAGCTTGGAACAAAAATAAAATACTGTTCCTTTCAATGCAATACTGAAAGGAGGGTTGAAGTATCTACAGGAGAAAAAAATGGAATAAAGGATTTGCCTTCAGTATATTTTATATGAAAAAGAGGAGTTTAGGGTGATGATGATAATGCATCTCTTTAATCCTGTGATTATCACATGCGATCCGCCAAATAAAGAAAGATAGAAAGGGATGAAGAAGATGAAGTGAAGATGATCATGATGCATGATGAGATCCTCTTAAGATGATAAGCCGTCTGTTATTGAGTGGAGATGAGATGAACTGATGCAAACAAACATCTTTAAGCGTATGTTTTAAAATTAGAAGAAAAGGGTTGAATTGGAAGGAATGAAATTGAAAGCTTGAAAAGGGAGCTGTATTGTTAAAGTATGTATTTAGGGGCCTATGGACCGTTCGCATAGAGTTTTTCGTGAAGAAGGTTACAGTCAATCTGCGGACAGGCTTGGACAGGATAAGATAGTCATATTATTATGGCTATGTTATGGACGTCTATTCGGATGGTGCGAAGAATTTTCGAACTTCATCGTTTCGAAGGAAGAGAGTAAAATAATTAATTAACCATTACGTATAAGGAGCTAATCGACCATCGACCATTCCTGTGAATTTGTTGAAATATGTAATGAAGAAATATTAATATTTTTTTAAGTTGCGTAGCAATGAACAATGCATTTTAGATATCAGTTTCGTCTCATTGTCAATTTTTTTTATTATATTTCAATTTTGTCATTCATCTTCTTAACTCATACGATTTAAAACGACGTCTGTTTGCGTCACAGAGAACACCATACAACAGTCATAGAGGTATAGTACTAGAACCAATTATTCTTGTAAATTAAAGAAGTTGGCAATGGCACATTTCCTTGATTTCCTTAATATAATGAAATGAATCTTGGAAGAGCCAAGTATCTAACCTTACGCATCCTTTCGCTAGAATTGAAATCCTTCCGGTATTGGTTTAATCTAAAACGCTTGGATTTTTCCATCAGATCTCACTAACAAACTAAAAACTTAATTTATTGCATTTAGTTCGTAATTCGTAAAATATTTAACTGAACTGCAGGTAATAGGAATAAATATTGGAAGAATATTAATTGCAATTTCGAAAGGCCAGCGATTTCCTGCTTAAGCCGTTGCGAGTAAACATTTATGCTCAACAATGTAATGGTAGACCAAATTAATCCATGCTTTGTTTCCCACTTGGAACCCTTAAGCACATGTCGCTGCAGCCCTCAATCAAT
Source organism: Seira ritae (assembly GCA_027744415.1). Taxonomy (NCBI): domain Eukaryota; kingdom Metazoa; phylum Arthropoda; class Collembola; order Entomobryomorpha; family Entomobryidae; genus Seira; species Seira ritae. Next base: position 1,787 of record JAHZNI010001082.1, read on the forward strand.
GTATCCGCCGACTGGTAACAAAAATAGTACATAATTTTAATATCTCAAGAATATTCTTAAAAAGAAACTTTGTTCGTACCTATTTCACCTATCAATTTTTCCTCATCACCGATCACCATCACATATCAACATTGATTCTCAACAAAAACCAATTTTCTTCCTGCGACATCGCTGCTAATTAACTGTTTATCAACCAACCCAACACCCGTCTCCTCATCCTTCCTTTTTCTAGGTACAATGGAATCAAATCACACTTTGGAAAGTATTATTCTTTCCTTCTTCTTCTGGAAGAGATGAAAGGAGAATGATGGTAATAAGGAGAAGTTAAGACGCATAAAACTGTTGGTAACTTTCCCATCCATAATTTCTGCTTTCTCCTTCTTACACACAGACAATCGCAATCAGGGAGAATTAGGAAAGTGCACCCTCTTATTCTTCCCTTTTCCTCATCTCATTTTACTTTTTATCAGACATAACAATAACATAACAAGAAACTTACTTACAGAAACTAACTCACCCCCTCCATGGCTATCCCTCCAACATACCTCCAGTATTTCATCTATCTAGTTCTAGGTTCCAACCCACCTAATTTTATTTTCTGTTTTCCGGGTGTTATTCTGATTAAGATGCTGGACGGAATGGGGGAAGGAAGAAAGTTCTCAAACTTCTATTTTCTGAAGTAAAAGCAAAGTTCATATATATTTTCTCCCTCTTGTTTTTGATAAACCCAATAAGGAAGTTTCCCTTTTATATTTTGAATGGAAAATGGAATGACGTGATGTGATCCTGAATCCTGATCCTGCCATTAAGAGTTTCCCTCCTCATTCTCGTTAATTTCCTGGAATTAAGGAATAAACGAACAAAACTTCTCCTCTACTGCCCCTTCTCCTCAATATTCATTTTTTCCCCATGCCAAACCTATGTATCTACCAAATTCTACCACCGACCTGTCCTAAGAAGAGTGCTTCAGGGCTCCTTTTTTCAAAGCAAACACACGCTTACCACACCAGTCCCGCACACGCTTAGTCATTCGCCCCTCGTTACTTCCAGTTCCAGAAATGATGATTCCTTCAAAAATAAGCAGAAATAATTTCTCGAAATCCTCATCCTCACAATCATAATAATTTCCTCATGGTTTCATTCTGTGGTCTCGTCTGTCTTCAGTAATCATCAGTAATGGCAATTATCTCTGCTTGAGTTGTTGAGTTGGGTTTAGTTTGGACCTTGGCTTTGGCGTTAGTTAAGTATGTCTCCTGTGCATCTGTCGTCTTTCTTCCGATTCGATCCGATCTACCTCAACCGCAAAAGGAATTTTTATTCCTCATTTCATTTCGCAAAACAACTGGATTGGATCCTCCTTTCGGAGAAATATGATTCGCAAAAAGAAATCATTACATCTCCTGAGACACCACTCATCATCATAGTTTTTTTCGGCACCTCTTTTGAGAAGATGATACGTCTACGATTTCATGGATTATTGGTTAAACGCTAAATACCAAACAACAACAGCGACAAGAATAATAAAAAGCATTTCTTTTACCTCTAAAGAGCAGTGTCTCCTCTCATTTACCCAGCATTCCACTTCCACTACCACTCCACTCCACCTGTACCTGTACAGTATTTTTTTTCTGACTGCACCTGTTGCGAACAAACAGGTACATGGCATACCTATGTATGTACATGTATTTAGAATGCGTGTCCTAAAGCATGACTGACACCTTTCCGGTTGGCTGAATACGCTTATTAGTTTTTTCCTCCTTTTTCAGCGGAGGAACTATATGTCTGAAAGAACCATACCATCTAACTTTTGAAGGGAGCGCTATGGGAAAATTAGGAATTCAAAATTCAAATCCAAATGCAAATATATATTCTTTCAATCGATTTTCCTTTTTTGGAGATACCTACAATACAATACAGCACCATTTCGTTTTTATTTACATATTTCATGAATCCATAATTAAACACATAAAAAATCACAGTTATTGTTTCGCAACTTGTCAATCTCTCCTCTTCTACTTCTATTCAGGAAAAGAACAATGGAAAAGTTTTTAGCACCTTTTTTGTGGTTGGTTGCTAATTTGAAATTAATTTTTTATTTGGCGGAGAAAGACAGTTGGTGTTTGCATATTATCTGTCGAAGATCTGCCTTGTCCTTCAACATTCAAAAAATATTTTTCTCTTGACTTTAAATTAAATCCTCTTTCTTTTCTCTAAAATACATACCTGCATAAATAATCTTTTTGTTCTTGTCTGATTTGATTCCTCAGATAATGATAATGACGGTAGTTACTTAACTAATGTATGTAGAATGTAGATATGTAAAAGTACAGCTACTCAGCTACTATTACATCTATGTATCTCCTCCTGAATTTTTTTTCAACTCCTCCTGAATACGAAATTTTTCCCACATCACACAACCATGGTGGCATGGCAGTCCGCATCCCCGATTCTCACCTGCTTAATTTTTTCAGAATAAGAAGATTTAAAGGCACACAAATCATAAATAAATCTACTTCTCACCGGTTGGCTCATGGTTGCTCTCTTCCTTCTTGGTGGCAAAGTAAGGGAACATTCACATCAAACGTTTGAATTTGAAGTGGGAGGGGGGATCCCAGTGAAGCGTGACACTCCATATAACCGTTAATGTAAAATTGCGTTACATGGGAGGGTGGGTGGTCTGAAAAATCGGGATTTTTGCGTTACGTTTGATGTAAATGCTCCCTAAAGTAGATATTTTTTGGTGATCGTTTAACTTAACGCATAACAAAAAATTTTTCTAGAGAAATATTCTGTCCTGTCAGTAGTCCATGAAAATGAAGATGAAGAAATATTTTTTTTTTCTAGTTACTACATTACCTCCATGAGCATGAGCATGAGCACTGAGCACAGCAGAGATTTATCAGGAGCTAGAGGAGAGCTCTGGATGGAGATGATTTTGCATTTTTCACTTCTTTTCTAACTTTTCTTAATGACAGAGTATAAGGCAATGATGTTAATGTGCGAGCAGTGTGTGAGTACAGGTAATGTGCTCCTCCGTTGAGATTTGTAGACCGGGTGGTCTTCCAAGTCCAGAGCCAGTGCCAGCATGATTTCGTAGATATTTTTTTTATCTAATTCGCTCCGGATCATCTTCTTGTGTGTTTATCGTAATCATATCTGTTTTCCCGAAAAATCTCAGCGTAAACATGCAATTCTAATTCAGGTAGAAAAAAATAATATTGTGGAGGCGATTTTTTTACATTTAATCTATGTATCTCTCTCCAGCTCCTCCTGTCGAGTTGAAGGCTCCAGACTACAAAAACAAAACTAGACAAATATTCTGGAGGAAAAAAATTGAATACGTAGAACATGGGAAGAACATGAGAAGATGATGATGATGATGAGCTTGTCGTGGGACATTAAAAACAGGAGTAGTCATTAGCTCATTATAAGCTACTTCCTCTTGTCAACTCATATTAAAAAGTACAAAATGGATCCAGTTTACATGCTTTAGACAATGCGGAGGAATCTCAGATCTCATGTCAAGACTGTACATTGGGTGCTTGAAAAAAATATTATAAAAAAAGCATTCTTTTAAGTGGAGCGGTCTAGCGATCAGTTTCTTTCTCTTTTTGAGTAGAGCGATATTATTTTTTATTGTGAGTAGAGTAATAAAATTCGTATAATTTTTTCAAAGGATGAAATGGATCTGTTGAATAATATTGCGGTAAATGTTCCTTTGAGGAAACAAATTGAGATTGTTTGTAAAATTGTAACTCTGTCGAAAAAAATAACATGTTTTCATTGAAAATTCAAGGTATTTTATTGCATTTTTTAAAAAGATGCCCTGCCCTGCCAGCTCCATCCCATTCGACTTCAACTTCAACCCATTTTTACAGGGGAGGCATTTCATTTCAGGCATTTTATCTGTTGTATTTAGTTGGTAGCAATAGCAATGAATTTCATGACAAAACAATGAAAAAAAACTGAAGAGATGAGAGATTGAGATGACATGCGATGATGTAAATGCAGATTTTCTAATGAAAATTTTGAAATGGGAGAGTGAATTCGGGGGAAAGAAAAAAAGTGATGAATGGAGATCACTTAAGTGGAGGAGAAGATGAGATGGAGTTCATTCATTTTTTAGAGGAAAAAAAACCACATGCGGCAACTTCGTGAGAATCAGAATTGATTAAAGGGACTAAATACGACATTGCCAAAGACGGAGTGAAGAGTTCAAAAAGTGGAAGTCCATAGACTTCGTCAATTGTAATTATGTGTAAGCCTTTCTTGGTTGCCACAGCAACATATGTGACAAAATTTAGTTTCATATCAGATTCTTGCGAATATTTATTGTCGTTTTCATTCGTAATTTATCGTTTTTAGCGTACCTCAGTCGCTAAAACTTAAATAACTTTGCCCCTATAAGTCGATTTGGACTGAAATTTAATAGGCTTTGAGTGAAAGGCTTGCCTCAATATCTTGTTCCTATCATAAGATATAGTGTCCATAGGAATTCCATAAATCCGTTCAAGCTTACGCAGGAAAATTTAGCGCAAATATATCTTGGTTGTCATAGCATCGTTTGTGCCAAAATTTAGCTTCATATCACAATCTTGCGAATATTTATTGTCGTTTTTATGCGTAAATTTTGAGTTGCCACCGTACCTCTGTCACTAAAATTTGAATAACTTTGTCGTTTTTTGTCAGTTTTTGCTGAAAATCAATAGGCTTCGTGCGAAAGGCCCACCCTCTATGTGTAGCGAATTTCAGCTCAATATCTTATTCCTATCGAGCTCCAGCGATGTCCAGCGACAGACGGACAGAAAAGGCAATAACATCAGAATCAATTCTGATTCTAAAAAAATACCGACTACTGAATACTGAATTCCTGAAGGCTCAAGCTACATAAAGCCAGGCCGCCACCATGAATACAAGGAGGCAGAAACAGGAAAGTGCAAAAAAGTTGCGACATTAAACTCATCAACACCGTCATAACTTTTAGTGAATAGATTTGTACATTTTGTGAGTTGATGAGGGGATTGAATTGAATAGCCATTTTGCGAAATGAAAAACTGGCAGGACTGGACAGGACATTTGAAAATTTGAATGGGAGTGAATGAGAAGTACGCTTTACAAATTTTTATGCGAGCAGAGCAGAGCAGAGAATGAATAGGACTGAAGGAATGGAGATGTGAAATGTGAATGTGTGCGTGTGTGTGAGGCGAAATGAGAGAAAAGAAAAAATGTAAAAAGAAATGGCCAGGTAGCAATTTCAATTTCTTCGCATGAAATGAAAAGCATTTAATGAAATGGCATGTTTTCAAAATAATAAGCATTTTTGTCTTCAGAGAGAATCCAGTTTTTTCCTTCCTTTCTTCGCGTTGATGGATTGAATTGAATTGATGAAAGGAACTTTTGTTTTTTGTTCTTTATTTCATTTCATTTCAATTCCGCTTCAAGCTGCTGAGCAATTGGGATTGGAAACAAAAAAGTATACAAAATACAAAGTCTTCAGGAATGAGTGCCATAATTCTAAGTAATGCGACATTGCAATTTGCACTTACGGATTATTTCAATACATTTTTGCAAAGGGTCAAATGAACAAAAATGAATTTATTTCTTAAAAATTTTATTGAGCATTTTTAAAGGTTTCATGTTCAAGTTCATACCTCGTTATTTCATAGCTTGAAGCGAGTAGCATTAAAAGCTTCACAATTCACATCTCATCTTTTAACCTTTCTTGATCGGTTCGGTTCAAGTCCAAGTCCAGTCCAGACTCTTCCTATTCCTTTATAAAATATCATTAAATGGCCATAATACCATTAAACATCAACATCTTCTCCCGTCTTCTTCTCCTTCTTGTCCGCTCAAAGCTGAAGAAAGTAGCCGCCCCTGTAGACATAATGGCAAGGGGTAATAACAGGGCCAACTTTTTCCTCCTCGAGAGAAAAAAACAGGAGCAGAAGCAGTAGTAGGAATCAGGAGCTCGAAACAATTTACTTTTTTTTTCAGGGAGAAAACATAACGTGTTCAAGTGTTGCCGATGATGATATTGATGATGCACTCGTCGTCGTCGCTCGTTCTCTCTAGTTCACTCTCAGAGCTAGTTTTTGTAGAGTAAAGTTTTAACCCCTTTTCTCCCTTCAGAAATCCATAAAAGATATTAATAAGAAAATTATTATTTCTTTAAAGTCATGTCCAGTCCAGTCCAGTCCAGGCCAAGCGAAATATTATCTTCTAAAGTCCAGTCTAGTTTTTGCTTCTCCCAAACTCGTGTTAATGAAGCCGTATATTATGATGATGATGACGGTTATAACGACGCATCAGAAAACACTTCTTCTTCTTCTTCCCCGAAACCAATAATCCACTAAAGTTGTCTGGATTTATTTTTTTTTCTCCATCTCCATCCCTCTGCTTTTGCCTTCCAGTTCCTCCAAGCCTGGCGTAGTAGCCCCAGAGAAAAAAAAAGTAAACTTGAACCTCACAACTCAACTCAAACTCACGAAGAAAAAAAGTCAACACAACAATAAAAAGAAATCCATGCAAGAAAAAAAGTAAACTTGAACCTCACAACTCAACTCAAACTCACGAAGAAAAAAAGTCAACACAACAATAAAAAGAAATCCATGCAATGCAGTGCTGGTGCACTTTATCCATTTTGCACTTGGCCTTGTGACCATCTGTCACGAAAGAATATTTAGTTTTTACTTCTTTTTTTATAGAAAATAGCCCATTCTCCTCACCTGTTCCCTGATCCTGATGGTAAGCTACATTGAAAATATATCTCTGTTTTCAATTGTTTTCAATACAAGAGGTGAAGTTCTTTCCTCTGGTTCTGGACTGACTGGATCACTGGATGCACTGCACTTTAAACATTTTTTTTTCTTACCTGCTTCGAGGCTTGCCTTACCGTGTAATAGTAATAGTAATGACCTCCTGTACAATTGTGCTTGAACTTGTATCACATAACATCAAACAAGACCTTTGCCAAAGCCATTAGGCAGGTAGGGAACTCCCTGAAAAAATACTGATGTTCACATTCTACATTTCAGAGATGCCTTCCGGATTACATTCTGGAAAAAGGATCCTCCATCCTCCATAATTAAGTGAAATATTTTATGCAAAAAAATATCTTGTACTTGTAGCTACCGATGATGTTCTCCAAGTCATCAATGATTATTGCAAAGCCGCTCTACACTCCACACCACACCACATGAACATGCATCTGCTCTGCTATATCTGCATCGCACCTGTACTCTCTCTACTGCAGAGAAAATTCCTTCGGAAAAAATAAGGGAACATGGTTTTTGCTTGAAAGAAATACATAATCGGCTTCAAAAAAAATTATTATGTAAATTATAGGGGATTACACTACACGGGACTGAAAAAAAATTGAACTGGATTTTGTCTATTTCTTATTGAATTGGAATACAATGCTTTATTGGTTATAGTGGTAAGAAGTGCAAGTGTTTTCAGGGTTTTCAGTTTTCACGATACATATTACGATTGCATCGCATTCATCTCATTATTACCAATCTTTTGATTGCTACCTGTCGTGTCGTAGTCAGTCGTGTCCAAACCAAAAAGCCTTAGAAAGGAGGAGAAAAAGACAAGTTATCTCTGTGGACTGGACTGGACTGGACAAAAGGAAGAAAAAAAATTCTACTCTCTCAACTGCAAACTGCACCCAACAACAATAATCCTGATTGGAATGCAATAAAACGAGGAATTTCAATCCCCAAAAAATCAAGCCATTTACATAAATAAAACAATCCATTGACCTTCAGAAAAAAAATAAAACAAAAGCTGACTTTAACGCTTCTCCAGACAGATATATTGTCTTCTCCAGTTTGGTATAATTCCCTAAAAATTGAGATAATTCCTTTCAAAGCCATTATTGCATTACCTTTATGACCGGCACCAGCACCACCACCCATGCAATAAGCAATAATGCCAAACAAAAGCTAAAATTCGAAATCCACAGTTTAAAATTTATTTCGTGAACGAAAATTGAACATGAACAATGAAGAAGCTCTTTTTACTTACTCTCACCTTCCCAAGATGAGTATCGACTATCGACCATGAAATGCAAACCAAAACCGATAAGGAAGAAAAAAAAACTGGTTAAGGTTCAGAAGAAGACTTACCTACTCAGATTTTTTTCAAAAATGCTCTCGTGCTCCCATTCTGATATAATATTATTTTTTTCTTCATCGTCCTTATTCCTCATCGATTAACTCTCATTTCCCTCTATGAAATATTGAACACCTCGTCTCCCACTTTTATTGCAACTTTTTTCTCTCCGAGAGAAGCAATCATAATTGCGCAATTAGAGGAGACCAACATAGAAAGAAGAAAAAAAATATTTCTTAATCTTCCTGCTCCTCTTCCGTAGTCGTAGTCCCCTCGGAAAAATGTTGATCCATTTATGGTGAGATCACTGCAATATATTTTGTTTTGATGAAGATGAGGTAAAAAAAAAACAATAATTACCCTGACTCTGACATAGCTTTTCTATGGCAATGGCTATGGCTATGAGTAAGTAAGGTGGGGAGTCCGTTTGTGGAGAAAAGGAAAACGATTACATTACAATTCATGTAACAGTTTATTGCTTTTTCTACTATTTAGTTCATCTGATGCAATTGCAATTCTTCTGGGAGGGAGGGAAAATGGGAAATGAACTCTGCAAAGTACATGTAGTCATAAAAATACCTCTTCTTCCTCTGAAAAAGGAATAAAATAAAATATACGGAGTGAATTCGCCTTCTTCTTTCGTATCATCGTAATCATCATAATCGTTTTTTCCCAGCTCTTTCAGTGATTTATTGAGATCGCCAGCACAGCACAGGTATCTGTCTACCTTCACTAAAGAGGAAAACGTATCTGAACTGAAAAGGAGAAAAAATTAAGGCTCTGGAACTGGACACGAACGGACGATGATAAGTATGATGGTAAAATGGTACGTCTTGATTAATCCCACACGATTGCAATAGCATTGGAAATTGAGTGGATACAATTCGCATGTCATGTGATCTCCCCTGGGAAAATAAAGAAAGCAATTGAGAGTTGAAAATTGTATTTTATTTTTTCTTCAAAGAAGGAAGAGGAAGAAAAATGGTAAACGATACTAGGTAGTTGACTAGAGTTAGAGTACGTGTCCTGATTAGAAAACTGTAGATTAAGAAATTGTAGAAAAAATTGCAGAAGTCAATCGAACCCATAGAAATTGCAGTTGTACTTTGTTTAGATTGTAGAGTTTATGGCCACTGCAATTTTCCGTTTTTAAAAGCCCAAAAGGAGATTATTGGAGGAATGTGGATCACTTAATTTTTTTTTCAAAAGTGCATTTAGAACTTGAAAGGAGAAGTTAATGTAATGTAATGTATGAAATGACTCTATTGAAATTGTTAGAGCGGAGCTGTAAGCTTGTAATGTAATGCAATTTTCCTTTGAAATATATGAACCTGCCAAATGGGTCATCATCTCATCAATCTCTTTTTCTTCTTTGTGCAAAATTAATCGCTTTTCGAATGGAATTCCTACCGAACCAAGAGCAAGATCAACATGATGTGATGTGATATGATATTTAAGATGAATTATGAGATTGGCATCTAAATGGGAGTACAGTTGGTAGGATCCTACAACCTCACCTGGGCAGTCTTCTTCAGGTGATCTTGGGGTTCGTGTCATACTGACATGGCTATGGCATCTTGTTGGTCTTCCTAAGCTTAAAAGGCGGAAGGATAATAATTTTATATTATGAAGAAATGTATTGAAATTCAAAAGAGATGATCTGTTTATCGGCCTTGTACAAACATGATGTCATGTGGAGTCAAGAGCTGTATACTTACTATACCTACTTGAGAAATTTTTTTGATTTAGATGAAGGAGGCTGAGGAGGCATTGGGACTATTTTGAGACACAAAAGAAAGCAAAGGATTACAGTAATACAGTACGTATTATTTATGATATGATCGGATTAATATTATTGTTGCTGGGAAAACAAGTTTCAAGAAGCTGCTGCGAGGAGATGATGAAGCAATTTTTTTGGAGGGTGTAGAGGGAACCGGAGGGGATGTGGAGTCACACGGGATGTATAAGGAGATTAAAAATGAAGAATTTGGATTTGAAAGACGTATTTTATTTATTCCATTCCAAAAACAACAATATTGCCAGGAAAATGAATTTAATTCATTTATATACATAGGTAAATACATATATCGACTATTTGGGTGGTGAGTTGAACGTTTCCTACGGAAATGCAGAGTTCCTTGAATTTCAAAGGTATTGGAGATGGATCTATGATGTCAGTGGCTGTATTATGAATATGAATAATAATGTAAGACAGTAGATGATATTGCAGAAAAAAACTAAACAAATTAATGTAATTTCCATATTTTCAGCTGACAACAAGCACTTACGCTTGTGTGGAAGTCAACGATGAGATTTCATAGTCCTTCCGATTCCGTCGTAAACCGTAACCAGAATTTAGTTTGATCTGATTGACTGATTGATTTACAAAAACACCCCTCCATTTCTCCTGACCTCTCTGTGCAAGGCGAAATTCACGTGAATCAGAATGAATGAAATGTTCAAGTAAAGGAAAAGGAAGGGGAAAGATAATGAAATTTTTACAGTTTCTGTTTGAACTCCAACGAAGCAAAACCCCACCACTCCAATTCCGTTTAGTTCTCTATAACGTAATAATGTAGCTCTAGCTCGTAGTGGTAAAAATGGTATGAATTCTTTTTTATTGTTGAATGAAATAACAAAAAAATAAAAATTCATTCGGATTCGGGGGAGGGAAAAAGTGGAATTCTTTTTTATACGGAAAAGGTAAAGTAAATAAACATTGAACGGTTCATTGAGTACCTTAAAAAATCAGTTTTGTATTATTATCTTTCTCAAAAAAAATATTGTCGTTACCCGTACGAGTACGAGGACCAAGTCGAAATGGCATCATATTATTAGTATTTGTGCTACTGCTGGGTGATTCATCGCAAATCGCAGTAGAGAATGCTTTCTAATATCTTGCAATGGCGATGGCGATGGGGTGGACTCCATTATAATATGCTGTGGGGATGTGAACTAGAATTCAAAGCACTTTACCTTGTATCTATGCTTTATATTTACCTCATATTATGTGATTTGCGGTTTGACTCGGCTCGGTGGCTCTCACTTCAAAAATAAATAAATACACGGATTTATGTTTTTTTCTAGGAACCCAATTCAACAGTAAATAAATATAATATGATCATGACAATGGTAATCACAATCACAGAATTTTTATTTTCCTTCACAAGTATTTGACTTGCACTTGTCCCTTGAATCTACTATCTAGAATCCTGATTCGGCACAGTACAGACTAGACACCATAGATATATAAATATAAACACTTCTTGATTCTTGAGAAAACATTAATCCTGTTTTCTGATCGGAGTCGGAGTGGAGTGGAGTGAGTCAGCCATGAAAAATGCATAATGATCGGTTAGTACCTTCTTGAATCGAATCGAAATTCTGAATGAATCATATCGCATCGCATTCAATCAAAATCGCCATCCAAATCCAAACTTGGAAGAAAGGATGATCATCATCAAGACATAAAAAGTACTCTTCTTCTTCTTGTAAATAGCTTAGCCTGGTCCTGGTCTTGATCTGGTCTGGTAAATGATAATCATGATCATGATCGGAATGATCATGTTCAAATGTTCAGTCGGAATTTTTTTCTGAGATAAACACAAACACTTTGAGAGAAAAACGATTCCCAGTCCCAGCGTAAGTAAACGCACATGTCCTTAGATGGAATGTCCTTTACAGTTTACAAGAATCAAATCAAACAATTGAGCATACAGACCAAGCCAGACTAGGACCAGACCAGACCAAGCCACTCTTGCCATTAATCTTCCCGATAACAATGTCCTTTGATTAGATTGTATTCATTCTCCTGAGAAAAAAAAACATCAGCATCATCCCTCCATTCCCCCCTGCTCCACCTCAAGTGAAACGGAGAAGTAGAAGGGGTAACAGAAAATTTTCTTCTTGACCATCACCATCTGCAATCCGCATAAGCATAGGCGATAGGCAAGGGAGATTCCTGGAGGATCATCCCTGCATATTCTATTCCCAAACGAGTCAGAAATCACTTATGGATTTTTTGATTCAAGACATGGAAGGGTTGACTGAACTCCAGCTAGATAAGTCTGGGCAGGCTATAGGGTCAAATTTAGAAACATTT
>JAHZNI010001083.1:0-22072 GCA_027744415.1 Seira ritae
AGGATAGGTGGACTAATCTCGGTGAAAATAAGTTTTTGTCATAGTCATAGCAGCAGCCCAAAGCGGCCACTACCACATGAAAACAGCCTTTCATCAAGGAGGATCAAGGAAGAAGAGTGATGACGGGAATGAGTTTTCTCTGGCGATGATGGCAATTGCCAATGATGTTGATGTTGATGAAGAAGGGATGGAATGGATGACAAGACAAAAATATAATCTCATATAAAATAAATACCTAAGTACATACTTACATAGGCCACGCTAAAACTGTAAAAGCACATGGCGAAGAAGAAAGAAAGTGACATGTCTGAGTGTGCCGATACCCTGCTGCTGTCTGTCGTCAAAGTGTTTAGGGAAATTCTTGTGCACTTTTTGCAACAGGTTTTGACAGATAGGTGAACTACATATTATACAGTAGGTCTGGGGAAATAAGGATATAATATAGAGCTATGTATTTCTCTCATCGTCGTTGACAGACGTCTCCGCAGCGAAGAAGACACCTCTTGTCACCACCACCACTAACACCATCAGTGGCGCTGTCGTTGTTTTCGTTTTCATAAACTTTTTTTTTGTCACAGAGAGGAAACGGCTGTAGTGTATTCATATTCATATTCATATTCATGTAAAATATTATCAGAATCAGATACATATTTAATAAACTCAACTTAAGTTTCGCTTTCAACTCTAAAAAATAAAGTGGGCTCCTTCATCTTGATGGCGCTTCCTAATGTAAGTAGTGGATAGATGTGATCTTGAATGGTTTCGGTTTGCTAAAATGCCTACCTACCCTATTCCGTGTTTGATGAGGAGGAGACCTCCTGCAGACCTTGAAGGATGGGAAACAAACTTTTTTGTCTTGAACTATCATTTTCACCTCTCAAACACCTAGTTAAGCGGTGATGAATTATCTAAGGTGGTGGTGACAGACAAGTCAAGTAGAGTGAAGTTTCAGAGGGATGTCATAATCACAAGGCGACGACATGTGAAGCTCAACATTTTCAAAGGAATTTTTGATGCCTGTCTAAAAAGTTTGTTTCCCGCTGTATTTTATTAATTCAAAGCACACATAAAAATGCTAATTAACAAGATAATCCGACAGCCTTTTTTATCTTTAATGGCTTTTAAATGGGTGCATAATTGTGCTAAAAAAACTGCATAGCATTTTTTGGATGCGCGTGGAACTCATTCCATTCTAAAAAACAAGCAAGAAATGTAAAAAATAAGTAAATCGATTCACTTGAAATTCTTGAATATATTTTTTGTCTCATTCTTTTCTTGGATTATGGGCTTCATATAGTATTCATTGTTCACTCGAATTACTCTCGGAAAGAGTTTTGCAAATGCATCATGATCATGATGATGTAAGAAAAAATTTTTGTTCTCCCTCGTGTTTCTGGGCAGATAGCCAAGATTTCTAGAGAAGCTATAATCTTCTTGATACGGTACGCGTACGGTCCTGCTCCTAGTCCTGATCTTACGTTCGTTAGCAGCGAAACGACGTGTATTGTACAGTAACTCATGCCATTTGAGTTTGTTATCCCGTATTTTTTTTAGGAAATCGGATACACTCTACGCGTTCTCCTCCTTAACTTCTCCGCCGCCGGATCTTGTAAAAATTGTCGTTGGGGATATGTATGTATGTGCATGATGCTGTGCTGATGATGATGATCATGACATGTGACTTTGTGTGACGAGAATTCTATTCCTCCTCATCGCGCTCGTTGTTCCTCCTTGATAAGAAATTCTTGAGAAAAAAGTGAGATTTATTTTCTCGGAGGAACGACATACATCGTTGCGCTAGCGCTGCACCATCTTCAGATTCAAAAAGCGATGGAAATTTTTTTTCTTGGTGACTACGACTGCTTTTTTCTCTTCTGCTTCCAAAGCAAAAGATTGGATGTATATCATTTTTAGCCACTGGAAAATAAAACGGAGAAAAAATCAGGAAGAACGGAAGAAGCTAACTTATATAGCTTGTGTAGTTTTTGTACTTATCTGATGATTTTAATGTTTAGTGATGCCATTCAAGCTTTAGTCTCTGGAACATGTGCCACTCTCTGTAGTATTTTGCACTGTGTTTTTGCCCACTGCGACAGACACAGACAACAGCAGCAGTGGCAGTGGCATCGGCACTGAAAAGAGAAAAGAGAGAGAAAACCTCTTTTTTTGTTTCAAAAACATTCTTCCTTGATCTTCTCTTCTTCAAGTCAAGTCAGTCCCAGTTATTGTTATCGTTATGTTCCTTTTTATGTTCACAAACACATTACTAATGCCACTATTAAGAGCGGCAGAGGGGCATCCAGTGCCACCGCACCACCGTCTATTTCAATACAACTTTTTTTTCCTATCCACCGATTTTCTCTGTCTCTTTCTTTCTCTTTCTACTCCACTCCACTACAGTGTAGTCGGAAGAATATTAGCAACATAAAAATAACATAACCTTGTAGACACCACATGGATTAGCTCCACAGGGCAAAATGACGATCTTTTTTTAGGAGAGATCCAGCCCGAGTCAAAACTTTGTTTTTACAGATTAACTTTTTCCCCTATTAGCTTCCTATTCTCATTTGACATGGCATCATGACATGAGATCACATGATGAAAATAGGTGAAATTGCCAGCAAAACTGTTTCATCGTATCATTCCTAAAAACTGTAATGACTACACTATTCAAAGCTTAAAATGCTTCCCATTTTCCCTCATTTGTACTCCATCAAAAATGGTCTGGAAGGGAATAAAGACGGATCATATGAATTGCTTTACAATTTTGCACTGCTACAGACTTAACCCGATCCCATTGTCATTGTTTCGACAATTGTTGTCGTTATTGTTTATTTTCCATGCTAAATGAAATGGAAAAAGAGGGGAATTGAAAGAAAGATCTTGAGCATTTTATTCAATTGAATGAGGAAAACGATTAANGTTTCGGCAATTGTTGTCGTTATTGTTTATTTTCCATGCTAAATGAAATGGAAAAAGAGGGGAATTGAAAGAAAGATCTTGAGCATTTTATTCAATTGAATGAGGAAAACGATTAAAAAATGTTAACTGTGGCTAAAGGTTTCGGGGTTGGAACTTGGAACGCGGAAAGCTTAGAAAAAACTTAAGAGTTGCGTGCAGCCAACAATTACCTACTGTTTTTATTGTTATATATATATATATGTACCTATTGTGAATCAAAAAAATCTTTTTTGAATGGATTGCATCACATCACAAAAAATTCTTAATGTTTGCGTAAAACACTGTAATGATTGTTTTTACGCTTGAAATCGGCGATTTATCTTCAAGCCAGAGTGATTCACTCAGTCACCATCACCATTTTTATTTTAATCCATGGAAAAGAGTAACTAATTTTTTACGTGTCCATTTAAAAAAAAGATTTTTCAAGTGGCAGAGGCGCTTAAATATTTTTAAAACATGCGAAATTTCTATTAGTGGGTTGAGCTTGCCGGAAACTTCTGTTGATATTTATGAGAGGCGATAGAAATCTTTTGTCTTGTAACTCATTTTTTTCTTTAGTAAAAAAATTTAAACTACCTGTTCTTTTGGATTTAGATAGCATTGATTACGTTTTGTATTGCTATGAAATGAATTGTATGACTTGGAGAGTTCCCTGGAAAAGCGACAATTCTTCTCTGCTTTGCTTTTTCTTATCGACAATATTTAAGGATTGCTGATAGCTGGATAGGTATGATGTAATTTTTGAGAGCCCAAATGTCACACAATCACTATCACCAGAGCAATAATTGTTGCATTAAAACTTAACTACACAATCAGGAACGATAACAATGAGCAAGGCATTTTTACCAGCTCTTGAGATAATAATAATAATAATGATGAAAAAAGTAGTAGTGCAATAATAAGTGGTTCTCAAAATGACTTTCTTCTCTATCCAGAACATTGTCATTAATGTTAACGACAAGTGTTTATACAATTCAAAAAAAGAAAAGAAAATTGTTAATGTTGTTGTTGTTGTGGCAATAGCATTCATGTATGTACCTAAAGCTAAGCACGAAGGACTTTTATTGAGGAAAAGAGATCATATTACACCCATCTAGATCTTATGATTTCTTTCTGGATCTTGAAAATTACCTTGATTATTGTTTTTCTTGGAAGAGAAGATAACCCTTCTTGTGAAATAAAAAAAGTTTGAGGATTGTAGCCATTGTAAGTCCATAGTTTAAAGGGTTACAGAACTCATTTTTTCTTCTATTGTAAAAACTATCTTAAAATGATTTTTTTTGTACGGGTATGGATGATATGAGCATGGGTACTGGAGCAATAATCGTGAACTCAAATCTCTCATAAAAAATATCCAAAGGATATGTACACCTCATTTAAATCTAAAGATTAGGTAGGATAGGTTGGAAAAAAGGGAAGCTGCTACCTTTTAATGCGCTATAGTAATAGCATAGCTTGTACCTGCTGCAGTATCGCTCGCTTAATCTGTAATCGCTTTTTTGAATGACCATAAAAATTAACGATTTGCTTTTTTGTTTGTTACAGGTAAGCACAGGAGAAAAAAACTCACTTCAAATCTCAAAAAAGGTTTACAAAAACCAAACCACTGACTGATGTACTTACTCTCGGAGAGGACAACAATTCAAAAAAAAGAAACAAACAGTCAACAGAAAAGTACAGTACTCGTTAACTGGCTGAGTGACTGGAAGTAGTGAGATAATTATTTTTCATGCTGTTACCCTTTCTTGCACACAAGAGCTGGAGTATTTGAGCACTCGTCATCATCATAATATAATATAATTGCTCATCATCATCAACATCATATTGTTTCCCCATATCAGGACAGACCTGTTCATGTTCATAAATTAAATGGCTCATCAGAATTAATATATTTTTGATAAGAAGTGCTAGGAATTTAGATAATGATAATTGGGATTCGGGATCGGATCGGGGTTCGAGATCAGTGTCACTTTTAATTTTTCAATGGGTTTTATGGCTTGGAGATGTGTCGATTTAGGAAATCAGGAATTTACTGTGAATGTTTCCATGTTCCAATTTCAGCTCATTAAAAAATGTTTCCTCGCAATCTCTTCTCTTGGCTTTTTTTTCGACTTCTCAAGAGACAAAAGTATGCATGTAGCCCAGCCCGACAAGTGCAGAAATTTTTTTCAACCCCGTTCATCCCTCTTCACTCTCTTCTTTCTTTTCTAGAATGAGAATTTCTTTTTGTGAAAGGATAAATCATTAAAATAAGGACAATAGTGGATATTTCCCATTTTACAACTTCTGTTCAGCGGAAGACCTCACACAGACAAACTTGTCCTACAGCATTTGAATTAGAAGCGCCAAGAAGAAAAATAAAAAATCAGTTCGCTCTTTTTTATTTTCTGCAGAGTGAGCAAGCATATCTTAAATATAATGACTTTATGGACCTGACGGAATAAAACTTTTTTTAGGACCTTTTTGTCTTCCTTCTCCATCCACTGGCGCTGATATCAATAGCATTAATAATATTTTTTGTTCACGATCATCAAGTTTTTGCTTTTGAGTATCCGGATCAATGCAATTCAAGTTATTCAAGAATAAAACTTGTTATAAAGTCATTCCAAGATTATATTATATTTATTTTCTACCGCACACATTGCGGACGGAACTCCTCTGAACTGAACTGAGCTGAATCGAATCCTCAATAAACTTTTTTTCTGTTCTGATTTGATTTTCCATTCATTTTATTATTCCTTCTCTTGATGATGAAAATGAGCTTGTCTGGTGAGAGGAGGAGGAGGTGGTATTGTCTTATCAGATCCTTCATTTCCAGATCATGTCACTGAATTAGTGAAAACATGATGAAAATAAAAACACCACCTATTTAATATTTTTTCTCTCGTTTCTTTAGGCGGTATAATATCCGGAGATAAAAAATGCGGGGTTTTTATGACACGTTTACTTCCTTCCTAGCATGTCATGTGATACCCCTTTTTCATATTATTTTTTTCGGTGTGAATGAAATACCAACTCTGGAACGAACTCCTTTCTTTGAATGAGGAAAAAACGGAAATGTACGCTGTATGCATGTACGTACATAAGGACTAGTACATACTATTTTTAGGAGAAAGGAATTTGACATTCAGGTCCCGTCACTTGTCATAAATTTTACACTGATCCCTAATACCTCTTGTAATGTAAAAGCGTGTAAGCCTGAAAGCCTTTTACGGAGGAAAGCACACGGGCAAAAAAACTCAACATATTTTTTGGCAGGAAAAATACTGAAAAAAAATTGTGCAGCAGCAGCAGCGGTGTTGGTGTTGGAAGTGCCGGGGAGAACAAGAAAAACATAATAATACATATATATTTTTTGGCTTCCTTTCCCTGAAAAAAATTTCATGTTGTTCACGTCCTTACAAGCAAGGTGGAAAAGGGCTTTGCTGCTTCAATCCATGATTTAGAAAAGACTACCATATAGATTCGTGAGGAATTTACTCAGGAAAGAAGAGAGAGAGAAAATCGAATATATTTTGTCACAATATATGTGCTTGTTCCAGAAAAGTACGACCTCGTTAGAGTAAAGGCTGAACTGTGGAAATGTGAAAGGGCTTTTTTTACAGATGTGTCCAGAATCTAAAATTTTTGAAAGTATTTTCATGTTCAGAAAAAATTTATTTTTTTGAGTGAAATATTATGGGCACATTTTTTCATTTTTAAGTGAAAATAGTTGGTCTGAAACTCAAGTTCCTTCGGGAGGATTTCCTGCAATGCTCCTTAAGCCTGTACTCTGTCGTCATAGAGCAAAATTGCATTTGAAACGAGCCAATTTGAAATCTGTGTTTAAATTCGAAAGTTGGGCGCCATAATGAAACCCTTAATTTACTCTATGGCTGTGTTGAACCCAGTTTTAAACTTAAAACAAGCTTCCTGAAAGTTCTTTTTAAGAAATATCAAATATCTATATTAATTACTGTCGAAGTCAGATAGAGAATTTCTGAGTAGAAAATTTGCAATTAAAATGAATCTCCGATTCATTTTACTTTTTGCCTACGATGGGTCGGGGATGAGCATTTGAAATTTCGAATTCCCTGATATCACATTACAACATACCAGACTAGACTGATCCCATACATATCCTATTCATGAGGAGTAAATTATATTTCGAAAATGGGAAATGATCGAGGAAGCGAGATAAAAAAATTATTCATTTCGAATGTGTCAATCAATGTTTCTGCATTGCTCTACTGCTTGCTTGCTTGACTCAAGTTCCAAAATAAAAAAATTGTAATAATGCTCGTGCCACTCTTTTTCGTCTTCTCATCACTGAGTTCGTGCTGATGCACGAATGAAACTAAAAAAATTGAGGGAAAGGGATCGAATAGAGGAAATTATATAAAGGCATGTTATTTGATACTCACGATATAAGTAAGCTTGCATGTATCTCTAATTTTTTTCTGATTGTATGCTGAAATGAATGAAAATCTCTACGTCTGAATGAGGCATCAAGAATGATATTGAAATTGAAACGATGAAAAAAAATATTATACAAATTGGACTCAAATGAAAACGAACGTTTTAGACTTGTGAAATGATGGAAACTGTGTGGAATAAAAAAAGTTGGGAAGTTCATTTTTTAGTAGAAATTGAAACACTCAAACCAGAGGATTCATATAATTATAGCAGGCAGAACCAATGCTCTTTGGAAATAAAAAGGGAAATCTAATTTGCTTTTTTTGTCGTCTCATCAACTTGACTGTTGATCATGATCGCTCTCTGTTAAGTAACTGGGATTTTTTACAAGAAAGTTTAAGAAAAAAGGCGGAGTAAACTGGCTCGTTAGGATTTAATTGAATCAATGGCAGTGAAAGGCCTTCTCTCTTTAAAAATTGTGGATGAAATGGAAAGGTCACATTAATTCGTTTTTTTCTCCTTCCGCTGGAAAATGAGCTCGTCATATTTTAAGTGAAAATGTCTTCATCAGATGAGAAAAAATGGGGAGATGTAAACCCAATTATAGCCACATAGCCATACACGACTAGGTATCCTGATCCTGGGCTGAAAAATCAACTCTGTAGTATTTTTTCGGGAGTGGGTACGTACGGTTGGATAAAAAATGACTAAAAATCAATTATAGAACATTTTTAAAGGGAAAAGGAAACACTTTCGCAGTTTCAATTCCTTATTTCAGGCGGAATAAATTATTTCCATGCAAATTTTTACAAGACCAGGGAAAAAAGAATTAAATGGGGAATTCGAGTTTATATGTATACATGGTAATGTGTATTGAATTGCGTATTTTTTTCTAGAAGAAAGGGGGAAAGGAGAAAAAAATCAATGTGAAATAGTAGTTCCAACTGTCACTTCTATTTTCCTCCCGTTTTGTTTCCTTCCCTATCTGCAATGCAATATGTAATATGGTACCCCCTGAAAAAAATCCAAAGCAATTTTCACTTCTTCTTGTTTTTTGGGGAAGAAGGATTCCTTGAGAGAAGTGAGTTGAGTGAGCGAGGACGCCTTATCATCGTATATGATACGCCTATTTGCCTCTCCATCTCCGTTCCTTGTAGAATTGTGCAGAATGAAAACAGAAGTCACCAAAAAATATATTTATCTCTAAAGCAGTGTAAGACGATATTATACCTATTCAGTTTGAGTTCAGTGTGAAAAAGTAAGAAGTAGAAAGTAAAGTAGTAGTGGAGGCAGCACTGCTGGGAATTTGGGCTTGACTGACAAGAGTAAAATATGAGTGTGACGGCTGAGCCGAGAAATGAACTGAAGATTTTTTTGCAGCCTGTAAAGTTAATTGGTTTGAAATCAACATGGGATATAAAGAAACTAGGAAAAAAATTTGAAAATGGCCCACTGGAGACTAGAGGAATCCTCCTCAAAAAAATAAACTTATGCATACACACAATCCAATCCACCTTCTTATCCGACTTCCCGGGAAAATATGTGGAATTTCACATGAAAATTCCAATCCCAGAATAAAAGTGTGAATCCATCAGGAAAACAGTTCTTGCTTTCACTTTACATCTCCAAACTGTATTTAAAACTGGGAGGTGATATGATATGATGTCCAAATGAAAAACGTATTATGATGCTGAATGCTGGGATCATCATGAGGAGAGCAGGAGCTTTAGTTCAAAATGGGTTTGTTGAATTTCCCGTTCTGCTGCTGCTGCCGCTGATGCTGTTACTCTTCCATTTCTAATGGGAAGTTGAGTGAAGCAGCCGGGTGTGAAATGGAATCTCAGTCCGATTAGAACCTTCTTCATCATGATCATGGCCATACTTATTATTATTCTCGATCGTTCCGTTCGGTTCAGCTTAAGCTCCAAACTTGCTTAAATTCAGAGAGCTCTACTCTGTTCATGTAGCAAAACCAAACCGCTCTAATTCCCTTTCCCTGGAAAATACAAAAAAAACTTCAGCAAGTTTAAAAGATGAATATAATATATTTTTTCCTCCACGATGAAAGTAAATAAGGACTAGTGCTGGTGAAGCTGAGCCGTTACAAAGTTTGGCTTAGGAGGAGAGGAAAGGGGTTACTTGGCTCAAGCATTCCTCTCCATCTCCTCCAAAGTTTTGGTATGTGTCCCCCGTACCTTTTTCCACTTAATGAAAATTCTAATTTTATTTACAAAAGAGTAGCTTTTGAATAGAGAATGGAGTGGATTGGATGGATAGTATTCTCTCCATTCTTCCCACTAAATTCCACAATAATGCATTTTCTTCTTGCGGTATAGTAGAAGTAGAAGTGGTAGTGGTATAGTTTTCTTCTCTCTCTCTCTTTCACTGGAAGTTGGAAAAGCTCAAGCTTTTGTGTTTTAAAATGCCAGCCGGGATTAGCCGGGTGGAAAGCTCTGTTCTCTTGCCTTTTATATGCAAGGAGAGGAGAAAAGACTTGTGAAAACCAAAAAACTATCTGAAACCTGAAAGATATATATTTTTTACTCCTCTCACTTATTCCACTACACAGCCCAAGTGTTAGTGGGCAAATAAAACATGAGGATTTATTACCTTTTATTAGCTAAAGCTCCAGCCAAAAACTTTTTTGTGGGTTGGCTGACTTGGCTTTCGCTGGCTGGCATGGCATGGCATGGCATGGCGCTTCGCTTTTGTTTGAGGATAACAAAGCAGGAGAGAAGTTTGTTTCTTCAAAAAAAATCTCTCTTTTCGAGTAGATTGGAACAATGAAAAGCTAAAAAGCGGTTTACTCTCTCAGGCCAGCCGGCATGGAATAAAGAGAGGAGTTTAAAGTTGAGATAAGGCATTTTTGGTGTGACCTTATCTATCACAGCCTCAGTTGAAGAGAAGAAGGAAATGAATGCAAGTATAAATTTTTTGGAGCGTGTTTACGCTTGCGATTGCCAGGGAAATGAATGCATCAAGTCAAGTCATTTATATTTGTGTTCCCCTGTGAAAATTCCTTTAGGAAGGATTTTGAACCTGAACTAGAACTGTCCATCTATGTTCATGTCACATGGATCTGGATGAGATCAAAAAGTCCATTCCAATATTGATCTTGTGATTGGGGAAAAAATGTCTTGATATCATTCCAATACACTGTACTACTGTAACTGTAGCCAAGATACACACAGCCAAGCTACGCATCGGATCGGAATTTTCTTTGGAAAAGGAGAAAAAAAGTTTTCTTTTTCACTTGAAAGGAGTTTCAGGATTAAAGGAGGCTTTTTTAACTTGGCATTTACGACATGGATAAACTTATGGACCATAAAAATGTGAAAGGGGATATGGTTACTTCATTTCTCCTCAAAGGCAATGCATTCTTGAATAGAGATGATATGGCATGGCTTAAGTAAACATGTATTATTATAATAATGTTGAGAGTTGTAAAGAAAGAATAACAAAACGAAGGAAAATAATAACTACTAGAGAGAGAGCCAAGAAGAGACGGAAGTAAGTCAGACATTTTTTTCTTCTTCCAAGCCATATCTTTTTTTCCTTGACGAATAAGAAGAAGAAGGAATGAGCCTTCATGAGAAAAAAAGAGAAAGTTTTGGAATGGAATGCCTTCTTGGAAAAAAATTACACCATCCCGTTTAAGTATATATATGTATGTGCATGTATGTGGCGATATTATTATTGCGTTTTTTCGCAAAGAAGAAAAAATACCATCAAAGATGTTTTTTCCTCTTCTTATTACTGCAGTGCAATCGCAATCATATAATACTGCACGTCTATATTGCTATGGCTCCTTTCTCCTGTTACGTTGAAGTTTTCTTTTTGTGATCCAGTACCCAGCAGCAGCAATATACATAGTATCACAATCACATGATCCCAAGGAATTTCCAGAGAGAGGAGAAAATTTTTATGAGAAAATTGTTCTCGATACGAAAGAGAGAGTAGTGGAAAGACAGAGCGGAGAATAAAAGAGGGAGAGGAGAGAAAGCCTTGTGGCAAATAAATCAAACTTTTAATCTCGACTGGAAATGCCTGAGCTAAGCTAGTCAAGTCCTACGGCCGCCGCCACATAAAGTGAAGCTGCTTGCACAACTCTCACTCTCCTCACAGTGTCGGTATGGTATGGTGTGGTGATGGTGATAGGGATGCAGCTTCAAAACTTACACTCGAGGAGAGAGCATAGAAGCCAAAGCCAACCAACTTCATACTTCATACCACCGCAGAATAGAGAGTATAAAACAGGAGAATAGATGCAGTAGAAAGTATGAGAGAGGGGAAAGTATAAGAAAGAATGCTCAAAATGCAGAGCTGAGCTGAGCTGGAGAGTACAGATGCTACTCCCTCTCTCTACTCTTGTGTTTCTTTAAATTCCAGAAGCTTGAAAAAGAAATATTGAAAAAAATTGTAAAATAAAATATGAAGAAAGTTGAAAGTTGAAAAAAAATTCTTCCAATTTCGGCTAACAATAAAAGCTTCATCCTTCCGTCCTTCTATGTTTTTTTTCGAAATTATCGACTAAACTTTTGTCATGTGCTCGATTTACAATATATTATGTAGCTCTCGAGAAAGAAGAAAGGGAATTCATCAAGAGAGCAGAGGCAGAGCAAAGTCTATTATTCATATTCATCAGGAATACCCCCTGTGGTGGCCTTTTGTACTTCGTATCAATAGACACTTTTTTCAATGACTTGAGTAGAGTAGAGTAGGTATAGTGGCATTGCAAAGCGTCTCTGAATTGAATCAACTTGAATGAATGGAAAAACGAATTAGCTCTTCTAGCTCAAACCCATTGTTTAATTAAAATCCCATTATGCATTGCATTACTTCAATGAAAAGGTATGAAAATTGTCACGTGTGCGTTTATGTAGTATGAAAGCAGCATTGAATTAGAAGAAGAAGAATCAAACTGATTTGATGCCTCCAAGCAAGGTGATTACGACTTATGTACAATGCCATCAAAATCAAATTGCATTTGCGGACTTATGCATTGTAGATATTATGATTAGCACGAGAATTAGCTGAATAATAATTTTCATGAATTCCTCCCCCTCCGGCAAAAATATATACCTAAAATGTTTACGTGTACATATGTGTGTGTTATGCTAATTCACAATTCACCTGTTTAGATTTCTATGTTCATGTTCATCATCATCGTCATCATCATCACATTAGCTTACTTGTTTTCAGGTAGTATCGAGTAACCAGCCAAAGTTTATATCAAAAAGCCAGGAAGAATATTATGCTATATCCTCTGTAGTCTGTAGTGCAACTACTTTTTCTTTGTCGAGTTGTTTTTTTCTTCATCGTGTACATTTTGGATTCCTGTGGTGATCTTTGCGGTCCAGCAGCTTCTCAGCTGTATTCACATTTTTCATTTTTCCTCATAGTCTACCCTCAATACTCAATAATAATAATACCCTTTTTACCTGCACAGAACACAATACAATACCGAACAACCGAACTGTAGTCTAGAAAGAAAGAAGAAAAGCTTTTTTCTGCAGTGCAGTTTATTCAAGCTTAATACAAAAAATGTGTGTTGTGCACTCCTTTTTCTTTAATCCACCTCAGTGGACAAGTATTGCTCATTTTGGTGCATGCAATCTAGGTATTCGACTAACGAACGAAGCGAAAGCCAACTTTTTCGAAAAAAACAACTCGAACTCAACTCGACACATTTCCAAAAAGGATGCCTTGTTTTGAAGTCGAGCTAACAAGCTCTCTGAATCTCACTGAATGTATTGTATATTATTTTTTTACCTCATCATATCATTCTCAAATTTTTTCCTATCCCTGACAAAAAGCGATCGTAATGCATAGGGTTTACTACCATTTTCTGACATTTTCAACCGCTCCTTACTTATCAGTATCAGCCGAAAAAAATATTCCCTTCTCTCAAGACATTTTCTCCTTTGTACTATTGTACTATACCATATCATGAGCATTTTGATCATCATG
Organism: Seira ritae; assembly: GCA_027744415.1. Taxonomy (NCBI): domain Eukaryota; kingdom Metazoa; phylum Arthropoda; class Collembola; order Entomobryomorpha; family Entomobryidae; genus Seira; species Seira ritae. Next base: position 13,327 of record JAHZNI010001083.1, read on the forward strand.
ATCTTGATGCACTTTCTTAACTGATCCGAGCTGTGATCATTCATGATCATGATTATATTTTATTGTTCAGAATTCATTTCAATACAGCTGCAGCTCCTTGATTTCCTTTCTAGTTGAAGAAGAATAAGATGATCATCAAGAGTTGAAATTGCAAAATAAAATTGTGAGCTTCCTCTTTTTAAAAATTATGTATTCCATAATGCACAATGGAATTAAAGTCCGTGTACAATACAGGATGCGGAAAATGCAGAGCTACTGAAATATTTTTTCTATATAATTGATTGAGCGACTGCTGTGCAACATCAATTATCCTGTCTCCTCAATATCCGTATGAAATGGCTGACACGGCCGAGTAAAATTAAGATGGAGAAAAATGCCTTGCTTCGTTTACCGATTACCCTTTAAAATATATTTTTTGCAACAATCCTGCTCAGTCCAATCCACCATTTCCATCCGTGTAATTTACATCGGGGAAGAAAAAAGAAAAAGTGCTTTTTGAAATGTTTATCTGACTGAAACTCAAAATAAATTTAATGCAGAAATATGTACCTATGTATAGGTATGCGTGCGTGTGTGAACAGTGAACAAGCAGTTAATCTTGATTAGCGAAAAACATACACGGTACAATTTTCCTCATTTTTTTGGCTGAAAAGTTAGCAACACTTTTTACAGTTAAAAAATTAATTACGAGTATGTACATACCAAGGTAACCAAGGGAGTGAAAGAGATGCGCGGTGAAGATGAAAAAGGAATCAATTTGCCGCTTCATGCTTTCCAAATGCTAAGTAATTACAAAAGCTACAGGAGCTGATGGCTATATGTACATAAAGAGTTAATATGGCTAATAGCTCTCTAAAAAATATTTTACACGAGAGAGATGATTGAGGAACAAGTGATAAAAATCGCTCTTTATTTACTTTTTAAGGCGCTGTCACACCCCGTCCATCACACTTCTTTTTGGAGAAGAGGTTTTCTTCTTGTGAAAAGAAACGGTTTTCATTTTACCACCACCACTACCACCAGTAGTATATGTAGTACTTGTACCAAAGCAAAGTCCTGTCTGTCAAATATTTTTTTTCACAGGCAGCGTCTTCTCCTCTTCTACAGGCTTATTAGCAGGATTAGGATTGAGGAGGATCATGTAAATGAAGTGAACTGAGGAACACTTCATTTCAAGGAAGGGTATATGTATAGGAATCAATGAGTTACATACTTTATATTCCCTTTACGTCACCATCCTCATCCTCAGAGAGTGTGGAATGGCATCCTTTTGCCACTCTTCAAAACATGTGCAATTAGTTAAGAAATATTTTTTTCTCATCTTTTTATCTATGGCTTGTCATTTATGAAGCTGGCATTATTTTCCTTTTATTCCTGGTTCTGGTGCGGATATGGATATCCCCAATCCAATACCATTGATGATGTTGATGTTCCTTCATCCTGTGTATTTTTAAGGGATTTTTCTATAGGAAAGAGAGAGAGAGAGTCACTCATCTCTCTTGTATTTTTCTTTTCCTTCCTATATCTATCGTTGTTGCATCTGCTTAAAAATGATGATGAGGGAGCAAGAGAGATCAACAGAAAGAAAGCTATCTCCTGTCAAAATGTCAGTCCGTTGTGGTTTCTTCGCTGCAGAGTTCGCTGTCGATGAACCAAACAGATTTTTTTCTCTCTCTCTCTCACTCACTGAACCAGATGTCTCAATCAGTTTTAAAAAGTAAGAGAAAAAAGCAAAACATACCTACAATCTACAAATCTACACTGCAGCCTACAGATTTGTTGTCTTAAAAGATGTACTCGTACATAAACGCATTGATATATATTATTTTTTTCAATCTGTTTTTCCAATCAAAGCTGTATCAGGGATTTTTATCGTGATTGCACTTTTCAAAAGATTAAGGTACATACATGCACATCGCAGACAAAATGGAGTCATTCCGGATGGATCCCAAAGTGATTGACAAGGAGGGATCATTGCGGAGGGAAGTCACGTTTTCTAAGAGGGATTTTGATTCTTCTTCAAGGCTTTTATCTTAATAAAAAGCCATCGCTAATTTTTAAGTACATACTTCCCTTTGTCCAAAGTTTCATCGATTTTCTAAAGATGAAGAAAAAACTAATTCAGTGCAAAAAAAATTCTACTTACAATTTTTTATCCTGTTAGCACTACATAAATGTATGTACCTGTTGTACCTGAGTAATCGTAGTAGTGATAATGATAATGATGATATGATGGAGTCAAGGTGCGTCGCACGCGTATCTAAATAGCAAATTACACCTGCACAATTATATACCCCCGAGCTGAGTGAATAGGAATCATTTTTTGTATTCCTTATATGAGCTTGCTATAGAAAATCACTCTGATTTCAAATGCCATTTTAACTTTTAAGAGCCGGACCAGTTCCGTCATTTTCTCTCACTGAACTTGGGGAGGAGATTCGACTTGAGATTCATCAAATCTAAAGCAGATCTCTACACTCTGCAAAAAAACTACTACAACACATTTGTAGATTTTTTTCTCATGAAAGGACACCGACACACAATTCATTAAAGAGAATATTTCAAGTCCAACTTGTTGTTCTCCCGTAATCAGATTCAGAACCAAGCAAGGAAGATGAAGAGGATGCTGATGGTGATGTTGTGTTGTTGAAGCGATTGCCCCCTTCTGTTCTCCGTTTCATCGATCGTTTTGTTTCACAAAAAAATTTGTTTGTGTTCTCTACTAAATGCTATTATCTCATCGTTTTTTCCTCGCCAAGGAAGAAAATGATTTACTCGCTTGAAGAAATGTTTTTTATATCTAAATTGCATTTGCAATGCATTGCATTGCTCCTGTATCATTGCCTTCAAGTGGAGAACATAATGTTTTCGAGGGCTATTTAGCAATTAAAAAGCCGTTTTCTCTCTCACTCTCTTTTAATTTTTCAATTCGCATTTTTCAATTCCCTACGAAGAAAAGATGGTCATGCAATTGTTGGACTGTTGAGATTTTAAAATGCCACACACTACTACACACGCTACTATTACTATCATCATCTTCCCTTCCAGTTCTCCTTTGTCGAGCAGGTTATTTCTCTTAAAACAAATGACGAATAATAATATATTTTTTCAACTTGCGGTTTCTTCTAACTCCGAAATCCAACCTTCCTAACAGCTTTAAGCTATTATGTATCCGTGTAAGTAATAAGCAATTGCAAAGAGCTCTATCATTATCCTCCTTGCTCCTTAAAACACTTTTTTTAAAGAGAGGAATGTTCCTTTAAGCAGCTAGCGCTAGCATGTATTCCGTCTCTAGATATTTTCTCTATTTTCAAATGGAAATTAGAAATGAAGAGAACGACTGCCGAAGGCAAAAATATGTATTATTTTATGCATTGCATTGGAATAATATTACATAATGTATATATTTTTTTTGAAGAGATGCGTGTACATTTTTTCCGAGAAGAAATTTCGTTGAAAGAAGGAATGGATTATTAGCGGCTGCTGCTGGCGAGATAAAGAACTCTCTTTCGCCTCTAATGATAATAATTTTTATAAAAATTTTCATCTTCATGTTTTTTTGATCGTATCGCCTGGTAATTACGGATGGATTACACGTTTCTTCTTGACCAAGAAGAATCTTTCAAGAGGTTTGCATGTAATTGCGTAGGAGCTGGTGCTAGTGCTAACATAACTAAGCTTAAATAGTCATGCAAAGATGAGATGAGATGAGGTGCGTCGTCGTTGAAATTTTTTTATTTCATAAATTGAAAGGCTCTCCTTTTTTAATGCGCGATGTGAGGAAGACCTTCTTTGATAGTAATGAAGTCCTTTTACAAAAAAAAACAATGTGTTCATAGTTCATCCTGTTGCTCTTGTCTTGTGTTGATGCAGGTGTTTTAAGCTATTTAATTATGTTGTAGAACTTGTCATTATCCAATAGAGGAGCATGTAATGTGCCGGCCTGGTCTTGGTCCACATTGTCTAATAATTTTTGATGAGTGTCAAAAGCATTTTTTGAAGCGTTTTTCTTTTCTTACGCGATTGCCATTAATGGAAGTAATTATTGGAGTAGAATGAGCAGGAAAGAGTGATATTCCTGCTGACTTTATTAACGAAAAAATATTATTTGCCAAGAAGGGGATAGAGATAGAGCCATTTAATAATGTTTATGATCTTGAGCAAATAAAATAATTAGCCAGAGATGTACTTAATTGTGACAATCGTGGATAGAAAATGGATATAAAAACCGGTGGAGTTTTGACTTTTTTAGGTAAATGGTTATGTTATGGAGCGTGTTGTCGGCAATTATATATTTTTTCTTTCTGAAATGAAAAATGTCATTTGGGAAATTTCAAATTGGATAATATTACGAAGGAGAAGAGGAGGAAAGAGAATAAGAGAAATTACATTTTCGGCTCATTTGCATTTAAAGGTAAAAAAATCTCAGAGAGTATTTTGCTCTCTGAAGATTTTCTTCCAATTCCTTTCGTCGGAGAACTCGGAATACAGAATGCATGGCTTTTGTCGGTATCAATCAAAGAGAGCGGGCTAAAAAGATTTTCGTATTCTATTCTGATTTTTAACTAAGTGAGTCCTCCTAACCTATTACTATTACTTCAAATGGGAGGTTGCTGTTGATGGGAAGATGGGATAGGAAAAGAAAATTACCTGTGGGGAGATGGTGTCGGCACTTGCCTTTGAGCCTGTCCGGTCCTGTGCGTTTTCATCCAATGTACTTTTTAAGATGCAGAGAAGAACTAAAAATAGGATTTTTTGCTTAATGCAATACGAGTGAATTTTAAAATATTTTGAAACAGAAATATTTTATGTATTTACCTTGTTAAGCTAATTTTAATGTAATTTCTCCGCAATCCAATGTATGTACTTTCTTTTCTGCACAACTGAGCATTTACTTTTGCCCTCGGTAAAAATTTTCTCTAATGATATCGTTCTCTTGTGAAACAATGTACTTTTCTTATTTAGCTCGAAGCTTTCTAATCAAACTCGAGAATCTGCTAATTAGCGAAATGGGCGGTACTCCTTTTTTACCATCAAACCACAAAAACCCCAGCCAGACCACTTGTTTTTTTCCTCTACATTCTACATTACATTGCGAAGAAAATAAAAAACTTTACCCAATCAAAGAAAATATATATTACAAACATTCCTATACATATATCCCTTAATTATCCACAACAAACTGTGGTAGTGGCAGTGGTGGTGGTGATGTGATGTGTGATGGACTCACGAACGAAAAAGAAGAATACTTTTAAAATGCTAATTCTTGTTTACAAGCTGATTATTGATTACCGAGATAAATCCATGTTTTACTGGAAAAGTATCAATTTCCAAATTCTTTGGACAGCTCAGCTCATGATAATGATGATGATACTGATTAAAGCTTAGAATTTTTTCCCATAAAAAGAGGGAAATATTGCTTGAGGAGAATTTCATCACGTTTCCTCATTTTCAATCCTGTAATCAAGAAAAAAGAATACGAAACATACTATGTACTGACAGTTCGATGATGGTGGCTGGTTAATTGCTATTCTAAGTCTGATTCTAATCTTTTTCTTCATGCGCATCGTATCGGCAAAATTTTTGAAGAAAAAATCAGCTGTCTGAACTTTGTTAGAAGCAGAATTTGAAATTTGATTATCCGTGCAGAAGTTTATGCAATCTTCAGTTCTGAAAAATGTTGTTAATTTCTTTTTGTTAAATTCAGCCTAAGTTTGCCAGAAATCCTTAATTTTTCTATGTTAAAGCAGGGGAAAATTTTTAGTTAAATATCAAGTTCTTGAAACAGTTTTTAGAATCTGAAGTGGGAATATACTGAAATTCAGAGTTTTCATTTCTAATCGTTAATGATTTAGTGACATTGGATCACGTTTCCGCTCAGTTTTTTTTCTATTGCGAGATATTTCTCGTACCGAAAGACAGACGGAATATGCAATCACGTAAGAATCAAATTTTGATCCTGACTTACTTACCTGAGCATAATAATATGCAAAGAGGGAATTAGTTTCTTTGCTTAAGCCCAATAGCAATTTTCTCAATTTTGAATGGCAGATGTGCATTCCTTATCGGTTCGGTGCATTTTTGCTGATCATCACAGCGGGTGAGGCAATATTGCCTAAATACAAATTCCAATACACCAACTTACCTACCCATTTTCTTACTCCCTGTCTGGGGCAACTTGAAGCAGAGAGTAGGTTGGGCATTGTTTAAAATAGAGCTTGAACAAAAAATTTGCATATTTTACCTACCTTGCATAAAAATCCAGATCCGGGATGCTCGGCTCCTTCCTCTCCTTTTTCTTCTTTGGGGAGCTTCCCTTCAAAAGTCAAATTGACGAAGAAACGCATTTTTCTCTCTCTCCAAACATTCCTTTCCAATCAGACATGATCTGATCCTGATCGTCGTCATCATCATATCACCTGTTGTACTTTAACAATATTTGCAGAAGAAGAAGTAGAGGCAAGCAGAAATTCAAGTTTTTTTTTATTCTGCTCTGCAGTGCAAAAAATATAATGTCAGGAAAGTTGACGCGTTTTCTTCTTTACGATCCGTTTATTGTCCAATTTATATGCAATACTGTGGATGTAAGAATAAGAAGAAGTAGAGGCAAGCAGAAATTCAAGTTTTTTTATTCTGCTCTGCAGTGCAAAAAATATAATGTCAGGAAAGTTGACGCGTTTTCTTCTTTACGATCCGTTTATTGTCCAATTTATATGCAATACTGTGGATGTGTGTGTGGATGTAACCCTTGCAATTTTTCCCCTCTTCTTGTATTAGGTATTTTTTTTATTGTTATTGTTGTGTTTGTGGAGAGATAAAGGTACACAGGTTTTTTAATGTTTGAAAATGTTTCATGTAATCCAGTTTAAATAACATGAATAATATATTAGAGGCACACCAGCCAAGCCAACCAACAACTCTACTCACTCCGTAAAAAATATATATAAATTCAAGTCAACTCATCAAAGCGTTACGATTACGACATTCAAAGAGTTGTTCCATTTTGTTTATTGTTGCAATTAGTNAGCGTTACGATTACGACATTCAAAGAGTTGTTCCATTTTGTTTATTGTTGCAATTAGTCACTGTTTTATCTACGACTCTGCACGTCGTCTGTGACTAATTACTACATGCTGAAGAAGAGTAAGAGGAAAGGGAGATACTCTCTCGAGAAGACGTTTTGCAACACTTTGAAAAGAAAACGCCGACTTCGAAAGACAAATGAAATTGGAAACAAATAAGAGACTTTATAAATGCAAAGAAAAACAAATAAACAAGACCTTTGTTAATATTCTTCCTTTTTTGCAATCATCTCTATTCTACTTTGCATTTTTTTCAATTCCAATAAAAAATTTATTCTTCATGATAATAATGATAATCATTTAATTTCTTAATTTTTCACCGGCCTCGTTCACATATCCTTAATTTGTTGGCTCAGAGGAAGGAAGTCATTTATTACCTCTGCACCACCACCACCACCACAGCAAAAAGAACATTCTTGTACATGTACATAGTTTGGGCTGGGACTTTTTTTCTTGGAGAGATAGAGAAAATTATGCACTTACCTAACTCATCTCGAAAATCAAGCAGCTCATTAAGTTGATTGAAGTGTGTAAATGACTTCTCCCCAGGTCTGGTCTAGTCTGGTCCTAAAATATTTTAGAATTCAGTGAGCGCTTCACTTAAGTCGTGTTATGCATACTTCATCATCATCAACATCAGAAACTAAATAGTAGAGAAGCCATAGCCATTGCTATTAGTATGCCTTAATCATATTAATTCTGGTGTGTGTTTTACTTTTACCTTAACCATCACATTAAAAAAATATGTATGTACTATAGTTGCAATAAAAAAGTACATGCAACACAGTTCCTTCAAGTCAATTCAGTTCAAGACACAAATTCTAAATTTTTAGATCTGAGAACTGAACTCACTGGAAAAAAGGAATTAGCTGTTGCTGTATATTTTCCCTGACATGAAGGGAACCTGCTGCGCTCCACCTCATAAATTTGAGTGGGACGGTAGAGAGCGTAAAAAAATATGTCGTCGAGAATTATTGCAGCGTATGAATTATCATTTTTTCCTCTTTGCGTATTTCATTCTCAGAGTATTTAGCATATGTGAAGTGTCTTAAAAAAATGCTGGGGAAATAAAAAAAATGGAGTGAAATGAAATAAGGGCAAAAGTCTATTTACATGAAAAGAAAATAAAGCATGTTTCAGGACATGTAGAGAAAAAAATACATATACAAGTGGAATAGAAGTTTCTCCATTCTATTTAAGCTCGACGGGACCACCACCAACCAAACCGACAAATCATTTGTTTCCCCTGCATACATACATATTTCTAAATTATGATGTCCATGCGTAGAGCTAGCAAAAAAAGAACTTTTATTTTTTTGGCGAAAATTAAACCCTAACATGAGGGGAATATATATGTGGGCAAAGGTCAGAAGAAAAACATATTTTTCTTCGTGGGCTCCGTGTCTCGTGTGCATCCGTGCCTGCCTCCTCCCCATCCTTGCTTGTTGAAATTTATTTCAGGGAAAATAAATAGATGACATATTATCATTATTACTTTACCATAAAGATATATAGGTATATGCATTTTTTGGGGTAGGTCACGTTAAAATGTCTTTCCACATTTCCTTAATAAATTTCCAGACAAGGTAGTTGGTGTTGGTACGAATTACGGAACTTTATAATATTCATAATCTTCCTTAAAAATATATTTTTATGCATCTTTT
>JAHZNI010001084.1:0-25654 GCA_027744415.1 Seira ritae
CTTTGAGCGAGTGAGGATAAAAGCACGTTCCATTCCCAAATCACAACTGTGCAATTAGATCGCTGCTGACAATACAGAAAACACACAAATTTCTCGTCTTCTTGCCTTAACTTTAACATTGAGTGAAAGTCAAATACCACGTTTCGCGCTAAAGGTAAAAATTTATAAAGAAGGGCCTTTTTACCAGCCTCTACAATTCATCGGAGAATCCCAGAAATCTCAAGAATTTGTTTTAAGCTACATAATATTGACGTCTATGAGCTGAGATTTACTCAACATGAGAGATTCCAGAAAGACCTGATGGAAACGAGAGAAGAATTTGAATTAAAAGGATCGCTAACGATTTACATGGCGCTCTTCCTCTTTACTCTAGACTCTAGTTTCAAGCAACTTCATTATCAACAACACACTTCATTTTCCTCCTGTAAAACTTTTGAGAGAAGATGTTCAGTATTCTCTTCTACAGCTATCCAACTCAATCCACGCAGAAAATGGAGTTCTAATGATGAAAGTGGAAATTGGCCTGCTATAGTTTCAAACATTTCCGGGTCATTTTGTTTTCATCAAGACTAAATTGCACGAGCGATTATAAGTTCAGTCTTTGCGACCAAGTTTCTAATTCTTTGTGCATGTCCCGTCACTGCCAATTTGTGTAGGGCAACCGAGGGAAGCGAAATCCCTTTTTGACGGAGACTGAGACTGCTACTGCTGTGCGTGAGTGAGCCGTGAGCGTGGAAATAGTCCCGAGTCGGGTAGATTGTCATGCAGGTTCAGAGACTTTTACATTTTGAACTTACCTAAAGGCTGTTCAGCTGTCAATGCTGTTGCTCACTCTAATCATCTTTTCAAACATTTTAAAGCATTTTTGGGAGTTATTATATCATCATTATGACATGATGACAACATAATATGATATACGTTTACCCGTTTACGTAATTGCTTACTTCTTGCCTTTGGCAAGAAGATCCAAATATGAGATTACGCAAGAAGTGCTTAAAATTTTATTGGAATTTTTACAAACTTTGCTTTCACTATCATTTTACAAAATACAAAGACATCAAACAAAAACACTATCGCTAGGATCAAAAAAGTACATTTATTACTGGGAGGATGGATCGGAGGATGAACGATTGTAAACTGCGTAGGCGTCCTACGCATAAGTAAAAATCTGCTTTCACTTAAATATTATGTTTTCCAGTCCCTAAAACTTTTTTTTGATCTGATTAGCAACCCACCATGGTTTTAGGAATTCTAACTGATAAAGCTTCTTTCTACCACAAGACCTTTCCAGTCGAATTCGGAAAGGAAATGAAGTGCTTCACTTGCAAAACAAAAGCTGTGTAATGTTTGAATTTGTAAAACTAAAAGTAAGTAGGCAGTAACTAGGCTAAAGCATTTGTAACTTTTGTTCAAGAAGGTTCTGCTTAGCTAGTGTTCCAAAGAAATCCTTGACTTGACTTCCCTCAAGTCAAGACGTGCTCACTGCATTGTAATAGGAAGTTCCTCTTTGTTCATGTTCACCCAATTTTAGGGATGAAGAAGGGAGGGACAGAATGAAACTGCCAACTTTCGATTGAATGCCTTGATAAATGACTGTTGGTGCTGTGTACTTTTGTGGTTAACTTTTTTTTCTCAAAGTGCAGAGGTGTCTCTGTGAAAAGCAGAATTGCTACTTTCACCATGATAAATGTCGCGTTCAGCGTAGCATTCAGCTTTAAAAAACACAAACCAAACCACAAGCAAGAGATTTACACAGCAATTTGTCTTGATACTTTCGATTAGAGAAGTTGACTTCCAAGGAAAAGAAAACGACGCAACACCACCACCAGCTTTCCACTTTTTCTTTTGACTTTCAGAAGAAGAAAAAGTTGAAGGCAGGTAGCACTGCATATCAATGTGACATTATATTATATTATATGCTCATGGGTAGATCAAAAACAATGTCTTATGCTATCTAATACCTACACGACCCAATAACGCCTACGCAAGACGAAACTAAATATTAAATGTTCATTTAAATGAATATTGTCCTTGTCCTAAATTATAAGGTGATAAAAGATTACTAGAGCTCAGATCAAAATAAACATTTTGTAGCATCCTTCAGCCAGGTGATCTGATATGTAAGTCCTGCCTTCATTACGGAAAATAGTACCTTTCTGCTGTAGAGAGATCGGAAAGTTACTCCGAAAACCAAAAAAAACCTACTGACAGAGAACTCGGGTTGAGAAAACCACAATATAGAATAGATGAAGTTTCCCTAACTAAATGACTTTATTGTTGCTCCTAAATAAAGTAAGTTAGAACAAAAGCATCGTTTCGTATCGCATTCGATGTCTCCTTCATTCAACAACGGCGGCATTACGGTTATGGCACCACGGAACGAGCAGCAAATAATACTGCCTACCTACTACCTACCACCGCACCGCCGCAACGCCATGCCACATCGCATCACCACTTGGAAAGCAAGTGAAAACAAAGCCCGTTTCATCTCTTCGTCTGATCCTCTCACTTGCTCTATACCTCTTTTTTTACTACTTTCACATAAAATTTCATCTATTTCCCCGAAACAATAGAACCTTTTCAATGGAAGTAATGTGTGAAATGAACACTCCAGCAGCAGCAGCCCACGCCGACTACAGTTTTTTTCCAAAACAAAGTAGGTACATATGTATGTATGCCCTTACTAGATGAAAACAATAGAGGATTGTGAAAACAATTCATGTTGACCGTTCCACAACATTCTATGATGATGATCCTGTTGTCTTACGGTTTTCTTCAGCTTTTTATAGTTTCTTAATTGTCTTCTTTGGGCCATTATCATAAAAAATATGGCCTATGTACCCTCCTACCCACTCACTCACCACACAATCTTTTCCCTGCTTTTTTCCTCAACAAGATTTTTCCCATCCTCGACTAATTTTTTTTCTGGGAAACCCCATAACAGCTTTCCGGGAGCATATATTGTTTACGAAGGTGTGCGCGGTAGTTATTGTTACATAAAGAATTCTAGAAAAACTCGTCTCAATTACATATCCTGAGAGCACAGAAGGCGTCATTTGAGCACCATTCCGTCGCTATAAATGGCATGGCGATAAAATTACAGAGATTTCGGTGAAGTCTCATCCGGAGCCACTAGCCATCTCCAATTGCTACTACATAGGTACTATATATACAAGTTGCCTTGTTACATCTTTTAGTTGAGTTGCATTACGTTACTTGAGAAGGTACCCTAAAATGGTCCTCCCTTGTGCTGTATTTTAGGGATCAGAAAGGAAAGCCAAGTGGTAGGTTAAATATTGAGCTGGGATATACATGTACATATCAAATGAAGAGTAAAACTATGAGGGATCGTTTAAAAAATTTATTCTTCAATGAAATCGAGACTCTGGTAAAATAATGACTTTTCTTCGAGGCTTCGAGGGATTACGTCACATAAAGAGAATGTGTGCCAGGTTTTTTAAATGTCAAAGAGAATTTCTCTTGAAAGCACATTTCAAAGAAATTAGCCCTATTCAATTCCTTTCCTTTAATATGTATTTAATGTGTCGGGTGAGGCAAATTTTACATGTAAAATGTTACCCTGCTGTCTCGTCATGGTTTGTTTATGCCTGCGGCACAATTACTTTGGCAATGCATTACTTATTACGCCAGTGATTGCCATTCTGTAAATTGAACATCATCCTATTACTCGACTCCAATCTCCAATCCAATGCATGTTAATTAGGTAATCCTGATTTATCACTTGGGTATATCGCCTCTAGATTAACGTCATCGGGAACAGGAACCGTTGTGTTGTGATCAATCAATAATGCTATAAAAATCATTAACCAATGTAGGTGTAAGTAACAGAGAACGACGACGATGGCATTGGGTGTAGGCTGTGAAAACCACTGAATGTTTCTCTTTGCGGCTTCCGGCACGTCAAACTCACCGTTACCTTCTCTCTTGTTTTCCGTTCCATCGAAAGCACCATTTTTTCTCATCTACTGCTCCCATTTGAATTACATAAAACCCCAAGCACAACATCAATCTATCATCCTTAACTGACAGCATCAACCCCCACATTCTTTCCTAATAAATATTTTTTCGCAACGTTTTGGTTTGCTGTCGCGAGTTTTAGTTGCTGTGCTCGTGCTCTACTTATAGTTAAGTTAGTTGTGTATTCCTCCACTTCCTCTCGACAAGGAAGAGACATGGATCAACAAAAGTGGCCTTAAATAAGCTATTCAGTGGCAGTTTTTGTAAACAGAACAGTGCTCAACTGCCTTCTTGAGTCTGCGAAAACGGAAATTGTGAAAGCAGATCCACGAGGATAACAATGGGTTTCCTCGTGTGATCCAGCTCCAAAGCAAGAAACTGCCTTCTTGAGTCTGCGAAAACGGAAATTGTGAAAGCAGATCCACGAGGATAACAATGGGTTTCCTCGTGTGATCCAGCTCCAAAACAAGCAGGTGGTCTTGCTAATAAATAATGGGTCGATGAAGCGGATTTAGAAAGGAGAGATTTCATCACTCACATCACAAAAAAATCGTTCCTTGATATAGTGGATGGGAAAAATTTTTAAAATAAATATTCATAAACTTTTCCAAAATATTTACGCGCTGCACCTTCAATCCAATCCAATCAATTCAACTTAAATTAATTGTCCGTTCATTGCCCAAGTCTGCATTGAGAAGGATGGACAGCATGCAATTATTGATTAGTTTTTGATTGCTTCTGACGTATTACACCGTAAACCAAAATACGCCAATTAAGTAGATGAACTTATTTGCGTCTCGAGTCTTTAAATATGCTATGCATAAAAGCGCGGTCAACAATTTCCTTATACCTAGTATATTCGTGTAGGAAGCTCGATGCGTTTTTAAGCAGGTGCTACTGTACCTGTCATCATTCATTTTTAAGTTTGAATGTTTGGAGCCAAGTCTAGAAAACACTCGAGTTCCAGCGAAATAATTCCAGAGAAATAATAGACATGCAAAAGGACTGAACACTCGCGGAACAGTCACCAACCTCTGCAGAAAGTTGTAATAGGCTCCTGATACAATACAGCATAGTGTCTCAACTCAACCAAAAAGTAAAAGGTGAGCTAGATAGATGCACAAGTAGGGAGATTTTGAAGAGTTGAATAACAAATTATAATTTATGAGCCTTGTCTTTCAAAGGAAGAATACTTTTTGATAATCTCACTTCTTTTACGGTTGACGTAAAATTTAAAGTCAAGGTAAACGAGGAAAAATGTAAAAAAATATGGAAGGGAAATACATATACATATCTCAGCGGAAAGAGTTACTTCAGGGATTTCAACCAGAGAAAGACGTGCATGTATTTCGTGATGCTCTCTTGGGATTCCTCCCTACCCTCTCGACATATCACGTCGGATATATTTTATGTTTCATGAGATTAAAATTAGCGTATGTCGACGCAAGAGAAAGACGCGTAATAGTTTACCTCTTTTTGTCACAGTCACTCCGTAATGAAAAGTAACAGTTGGAGTATTTCTTTGTTGTGATTCGGTCTACTTACAGTTAGTGATTGGAAAACTATATGTATTCCATCCAGGGAAGAAAGATTCTTACCAACCAACCAAACAAAAGATTGAAGAAGGAATGGAAAGTTTTGCCAGAATTTAAAGAAATGCAAAGAAATACAAAATTTCATACCATTTTCAAAAAGTTGACGGTAAAAATGAATTGAATTTGAAAACTTGCATCACGACATCTCCATTCATTCCATTTTTATTAAATTCTCTGAAATCCGCAAACGCAAACAACTTTTATTCATTCACATCATCATATATAATATAATATAATCATGACTCATTTTTTATATATGCAACAATCACAAAAAACCACAACATTCATTTTCCAATTATTACAGTTTGATTTTTTTTATATATTTTTATAAGAACTACATAAATATTCATACCATATAATAATTTTTTTGTGAAATTCAGTTTAACATTTTTGCCTGGAATACCTTGAAACTGCTATAAATACATGATTCTGAAGAAGAGAAATTTACGTAGTAATATCATTCCTTTTTAAAATGTTTTTGTTAAAGCATTATAGTGAATCGATCTCTCTAGTATCATTATAATGGACACAATTAAGTAAATTCCGTCCTTCTATCTTTATATTAACTATCAACTGTTTAATTAATTTTTAGAATAAATACTTGTCAAAATATTGGATGAGTTAACTAGTTGACTGATTTGACTACTTAAATATGTATTATAGGTACATACTTAATTTGACACTTGACTATCATATTACGAATCGAAAATGCTTACCTGGTACTATACTACGACCTTAGAGTCAACTACGGAGAAAGTAAAGCTTGTCCATACCTTAATTATATTATACTAACGAAGCTATAAACATGTATTTTTGCTATATATGTATGTCACTGTCAGACAATAATATTGATTTTTAAGTATTTCAGCGGAAGAATGTTGTCAAAAGGTAAAAGTTTAAGGTAGCCCCCACACGTGTACTCACTCAATTGTACAAACTAATACGATGTATGTATAATTTGATGCATACATATAGGTAGTCGTCCTAAAGTAATTTAACTAAGTCTATGTACTTATGTATATGAAGTAGTTTTCACATTCAGTAGAGTTGGCATTTGTCCTGCTAAAATAGTATTACAAGTAAAGTACATTATTTTTCCATCATATCATCAAGACACGACACTGCATGACTAACTTATCTGGACATTCAACAGGGGAGAAATTTTAGAGGACGAAGAGAATTTCATAAATTGAAAAGACTCGTTTCTTATGATCCAATCTATTAATCATCAGGTATGAATGACGTAGTCAACATTTACTATATTTTGTATGCCTAAAATAAGTATATCATATCACATGTACACGTCATCAGTTAATATCGTCATTTCGTCAGTTTACCCATTACTTTCAAATTGAATTTACGTGTGCAGAGATAGACTCTACTTCCCAGAAATAAAAATTGATTTTTTATTGGAGAACCTATCTACCTAGCCCACATAATGTATTGTGCGTCATTGAGTTCTTTTTAGTCCTTCAACAACGTCCGCATTGTGTTCTGTCTTCATGTTCATGTCCATCATGTCGAGGAAAAATGAAAGCAATCAAACATTTATTTCAATAAATTGCTTCCGGTTGAAATAAAGCACATGAAAAAATAACGTGTTGCCTTTCCCATTATTAGTCGCTCGATCACGACTTGATTCGTGCAATTTTTTAATAGAAAACACACATCCAATTTTTTTTTTGTCTTAACCTTTGCTTTTGTCGGTTAACGAGGGTATGTGCACTCAGTCTAGCGTACTTACTACAACTCCAAACTCCTCCTATGATTTTAATCTAACGTGCTTTCACTATTCGTGCCAAAGAGGCTTCACACATGCAATAAGTATAAATGTTGTAGTTGTGTATTTTTAGAAGAAAGCACGTTGTCATAGAGTTGTTCGTTCCATGTTGTTCTTGGCTCGTGATATTTCTCCATGATTGGTTCGTAGAAAATCACCTCGTGATTTTCCCTTTCGAGCTTACATTATGGGAAAAAATCATGTTCAAATTTGATTTTTCTCTTCTCTTGACTAACCCTGCCCGCACGACACACTCCGATTTGATGGCTGACTTCATTCCGGATAAGCGAAAGCGATAAATCATTTTTTTCCAAGTTGAATTACAGTTATTGATGTTCGTAGAAAAGGGCATAATACTTGAAGATTTTTTGATGGTAGTTTGATGGTCGGTCGGTCGTTGTCTGACGCTTTCACCTATTTTTCCAAGAATGAAGTCAGCCTTCTACAATCAGGGAGGCACATGCACTCTTCCTCGTGCCATTCGGCATCACTTTCCCAACTCTCAATTGTTCAAAATATTCACATGGGATTATATAGCTTATCCTCCTGATTTACATGATCCTCATGCGTTAATACGATTTTGTACGCACCGTTGATTTATTTTCCCGTGAGCTGTCGCTCATGATTTTAGAACAACACGATTTGCTGCGCACTTCTACAGAAAAGATCCATTCGAGTGCGTTGGTGTTGCTTATCATTTTTGTCAAGGAAACAATGGGAATTGAGGGAAATAAATTGTGATCAAATGCGTGGGCTGCTTGAAATCGATTTATTTACGAGATAAAAGCTACAAGAGTGCCAAAAAATTTTACTTTTTGTTTGCTTAATCTAGCAAGCCCAACCCTTCCAATGTATGTACATTTTCCCTTTTATATCGTTTCCCTTGTCACGCTTTTTATTTATGAGTTTCTATCCCTCCCCGTTCCTTTTTGCCAAAAAAATCAGCCATAAATAAAAAAGTCTTTCATGTCACCTGTCACTTGTTGTTTCAGAGTAATTTCTGCGAAAAGGAATCAAACAAATTAGAACGCGGGGAATAGGATGTGTGCATGGACAAATACAAAGCGTATCGAGTCCAAGTCAACCTGAGTCGGGAAATGAAAAAAAAATGTCGCTTCAATTCTAACCTCACCTCCTCCTCCCTTTCATATGTAATTTTCTGTATGTCCTACATGTAATGTTTATTCAAGCTGGGTAAATACTTTACCGTTAGCTGCTATTTCGTGAAAGTTGAGTTGTTACCAAACTAACTTTGTTATTTTATCTTACTTACGCTACCAGAGAAAGTCTATAGCCCTTACAAAGAACAAAACACCAGAGGAACGTAGTCTTGATCTAAAGTCTTCCTAAGGCGATATCATAAATTTTATTTTTGTTTTTTTTTTGTTTTTTCCCTCTCACTCTCAAGGAAGCCAAAAGATACACTGTCCAAAGCATAGCACCTTAGCAAATTTTACATTTAAACATCAGACATTCACCACACAAAAGAACCATCCTCTTCAACTATAAATGCATGCCTACTAGATGTTACGTCATCCAGAAAATATACGTTCATTTCCGCATACAACGTTAGAAAAAAATGGTTACAACTTTTTAAGAGCTTTGCCCTTGCCGTGTGGATGACTACTCATATATAGTCATCAAATTGCAACATTTGCCAATTTCCTTCTACAACATAAACATAAAGTGTGTATGACAGCACTTAATAAATCCATTTTGGTTGCGACATAAAACTTTACCCCTGAAGGTGTCTCACTCTCACACGGTTGCATAATCTAGATTTCAAAACCACTAGTACTAGTACTTCAGTACTCACAGCTTCATATACTAAAACGCAAAAAAATCTACATGTATCTTGCAACTTTGCTCATCCTTCTTCAATATAAATTCATGAATGCAGCTACATAAGTAGGTACTCATTTAGGCTTGCAATCATCTTAATTAATAGCATTTTAGCATACAAAGTAGATAGATATCTGCCATCACCAGGTTCCTTATCTTGTTTTACAGGGAAACATGGGAATATACTTCTGAGAGTATTGACTTTTTCGAAATGAACATCAACGTCATTCAGATTTTAGGGGAACTGGAAGGGAACAAGGTTAATAGACTGACACTTTTCATTCATTTGATGATACCCTTGAATTTTCATGTTCACTGCAAACATGTATGTATGCATATGTTTCGATTTCGGAGAAAATTATGTCTTGCTGCTTATGGATTCATATCATAACCAAAATGCACATACTAGTAGGTACACACACTTGGATTATGCAAGCATTCCGTGTACACTTCATACCTACATTTTACATACTTCATTTGAATAACAAGCCTGAGTTAATATACTAGAATTTCGAGAAGTTAAACAAACTGCTAAGCAATCATTTTTTCTGGGAACGTGATCACTCAATGGAGGAAAATAAAAATTTCGGGAAATTTTCAGAAGGATCGGTCTAGTATCAAGTTTCCCCAAGAATTTTCTCGCTTTCTCTTCACACGACTATAAGCTACAGGATATAAAGGATCAGAATAAATCTACCCACACAAGTATTTATGATTTTTTTCAAGCATTTATGACATGATTGCGTATGTATGTTTGTGACTGATTTTAATAAATGCAATTCAAGCGGCAAAAATAAATTAGGGCTCCCGTCATTTGATTTCATTTACAATCTCTAATCAAGCTAAATAGTGACTCATTATATTTACCACGAACTTTCTATTCATCTCAACATTTTCTTCGCCGTCGGTGCCACCTTTCCTTAGCGTATGATTTACAACTAGCTGCTGGCAACAACGCTGCGCTGTAGTAGTCGTAGTAGCCGTTCCATGAACAAGATATAAGGAGCGATTAGGCAACCCACTCGATAATTAATTCACTTTGGTAAACCAAGGCAAAAGTCATTCTCATGGAGAAAGCAACAGGAACGTAAAGTGCTAGTCAATCACAGTCAAAAATAATAGCCTGTGCATGTTGCCACTTTTGTCTTTTGTAGAAATACACAAATGCAAACACACACGAACAAAGTAAAATTTACGTTTAATTTGACTTTCTGTTTTTATTGCACAAGCCCTCTAAACACGACGGATTTGCTTATTTGCCATTTTAGACAGATGTCCTACTTTCCCCGAGTTTGCATACACCTCCATGCGCACAATTATTATTATGATTATTTTTTATTCCCGATATTTCAATTTTATTCTATGCCTAATTCTGCCATTGATGTTGCTTTAGAGTAAGAGAAGAGGTAAAGGTCGGGTCGCACTTAAGAATGTAGGCAGGCTACATAATAATATATGTAATTTCCTTATTTCACCAGAAAAATGCAATACTTGGAAATCTAACCAATTTATGTGTTAATATGGTTACATTACATTTCTTCACATTATCTTATGGTTTCGCATGAAAATAGTTCTCCGAAAAATTACGCTTGTTTGCCTACTTTTTCCGGGGTTCATTAATATGATTATATAAGGTTACTCGCACAACATAAGTCTCAAAGGAAACGCCGTGTTTTTTACGAGCGCTGAATGAAACAAAATTCTATTTCTACCTAATGCATGTTCCGCTCCACTGGCCTGGGATTGGGATCAATATTGAGTAATAATAATTCCTTAAATATGGAGAGAACAAAAACCATTCGGTTCCTACATTCCATGACGTACTACATGAAACATGAAAACGATTGTACAACTCAACTCAAACGAAAGTAGATTGGGTTAATTCAAAAATTAGTTTCGCCGGATAAACACAACTTTTTTATTCCTTTTGAGAGAGAAGCCATAGCTATTATAGATATATACTAGGTAGTACTTTATATGTAGTATCAATTTAGCAAAAACCAGTTTGGATATTTAGCGGAAACATCGTAGTCCAGCGGAGCCTTTCATCCAGCGTGAGATGGGGCAATCCGTTGCATAATCTAATTTTGAAATTGATATGAACAACAAACAAGTGTGCTAATAACTTCCACGGTTTGTTCCTCAAATCATCAACACACACTAACTTTTTTATGAAAACCAAGCCGACAAACTTGGTGGAAAAACTTGGCAATATTTATCGATTTCAGCTGTTTCGTCTGTCTTTCCCTATTAGTTTACATGAATTGATTGCCATCGTACCGAAAATAGAAGAGGGAAAGGTGGGTGGAATGGAAATGGAAATGGAGGCGCCGTAACCAAATGTTACGGAGGATTATTCTATAGTTGAAAACAGCCTTTCGAGTTGTTTTTTGGCCTTTTGTATGAGGAAAAAACTCCCTGCAATTTAAAACTCTGCACAAATAACAAGGACAAGTGTTTGCAACTGATTAAATTATATAGTTCTTTTCGAAAACGTTTCTAAAGTGTATGGAATGGATATATATATATATATATATTATTGTATATTTGTAATCGTAAAAGTAAATTATAAAAAAGGCTTTACTTCTCCCACAGAAAGGAAGGATGTAAGGATAATATACAAAAGAGGGAAAAAATTAAAATTAAGGATAAATATTAGTTTGAAAGGGCAACTCTCAAAGGAATTTTCTTTTGCATTGTGCAATTACATAGAGTGAACCCAACTATTCTGGTCCTTTTTTATCCTGCTTAATTCGAGGAAGTAAAGCCGTCTGGATAAGACAGGCGAGTTTGAAATGCTCTGCTGCTGCTGTGTCTGACATTTGCATAGTTCTTTATAATAAAACCTAAAATGATGAAACAAAATGAATGAGCAAAAGGTAAGAGGAGTATATTATGTACTAATCGGGCCGGATGCTAAATTTTGCGACAAATTTTTTTCATGCTCCTAGTCAATTTTCTTGCATAACACAACACCAGCCAAAGCCAGATGAATGTGGTATGTTACATAAAGGTTTGCATGCAGAGTAAAATGATGATGTGAAATTCCCAAGTTCTAATTTTACGAGACCCTGTGCATTCATCAGGGCTACCGCAAAGCAACCACCCTCCTCAAATAGATTGCGATGCGTATGTACAAACAGGATACAGAATGCACATTAGTGAAACGACATCAAAATAGAAAAAAATGAAGTGAAGAGAAGGTCATATAAAAGTTAAAGTATAAAGTTTAACTGACAACATGTAACAAGCTTAGGTAAGTTTGATCCTCCTCCAAATACGCTCCCTAAAAACAAAATAAGTAAATATGCAAATACTTCTAATATATTCTTTTGTTTTAACACCCTCCCAAGTCTCATTAGAAATGATAGCATCGCACATTTCGCATCTAGAAATTTTGCTTGACAGAATAACTTTAAACAAGCAAAACAACGTTTTTTCCTCCCTCTCCAAAACTTTTTTATAATCCTGAGGAATATCGTTAGTAGAACTGAACTATGTACCTGCGTCTTCTTCTTTTTCTGCTCCTCAATTTTAGTATTCATGAATAGACTCCAATCTACGGTTCTCATAGTCACAAAGTTATTAAAACATCGAACCATATACTAATCCTCACTTCATCTCTCTGCCTGAAACTCCAGTCATCCACCCACCCACCATCACTTCTACTGCCACTGCTCAATAATGTATATTTCTTCTCATTAAAGCTGTTATATGCAAATGATGTTACATTACCTCTAGCACCAGAAACAGAAAGCGTGATTATAAAAATTGGCTCAACTTCATCATAATAATAATCTCAAGCGCTTATAGTAGCGCCTCCTCGGAAAAAGAAAATTGTCCTTGCTCTACTATATTTTTTGAAAGTATGGAGGAGTGTAGTGTAGTGTAATGTCCCCCTACTTAAAAACCAAAGTGTGTTGCATGTTACTCCGTAGTAAAGAATTTAATGACTCATTCTTTTTAAAAAACCTTTCGAATTCCCGTGTTCTTCTTTTTCCAGCAGGAGCAGCATGTTTACTTTCACTTGTACTTTAGCACCATTAGTTCTTTAGTTTCATTCCATATGATGACCCTATTTCTGTTTTTGAAGTTTCTCTTGGACATGAAAGCTGCGTGAGGAGGAGGAAAACGAGAGGAAGAAGTGTGTGGGGATGATGTTGATGATGATGTTGGCGCTAAAATGTAGTGTTAGATTACACGAGGAAAAGCTTATCCTTTCTTCCCAAGCCTGGAATTGTGGGTATAAACAATTCCAGTTGAATGCATCAACTAATGTTTCAGGTCTGCTCGTATTTACGTAGGTGGAATGTAATGTGGAGAGAAAATACTCTGAAAAAAGTAGTAATAACTCTTGTATGGGTGGAGTACACAGAGTTTGGTGGTTCGAGAAAAAATGCAAATTCTTTCCCCTGCTCTCACCTAACGTTTTCAAGGTGGTACTTGGGGGAGCTATTTACATACATTACACGAGTAATGTTTTAGCTAAGCAAATAAACACGTTCAGCCCTGACTTTAATGTCGGAGAAGCGGCCGACGAGGCTCTAGATATATATGGATGCCATGAAATGAATGCCATGATACGATGTCATGTCCTCTACTTTAGACTTCATTACTACGTACATTGATTTTCACCCGCTATTAGGATGATATTGGGTAGCTATCACGAACACCTACAGGCAACTTAACCAGTTTGCTCCACATAATATTCCTATCTGGCCTTATCAAGATCAGGGGGAACATGCAAGATTTTTTTCCAAACCGGCCTTTTCCGAATTAGATATCTAACGGTAACGGTAGGTAACCCAGCGACGTGAGCTGATTAAGCATATCGAATCGTTTCGTAAGTATAATGGACAAGATGAAATAGGCGATTCGGAAAACCAAACCGGCCTTTTCCGAATTAGATATCTAACGGTAACGGTAGGTAACCCAGCGACGTGAGCTGATTAAGCATATCGAATCGTTTCGTAAGTATAATGGACAAGATGAAATAAATAGGCGATTCGGAAAATGAGAATGGTGCATTATTGAATGACGTCCAGAGAGAAGAGAGTGCAGTGATGCTAGGTAACATAACGTAACGTAACGTAAACGTAATACGAGATTCAAGTTACGCCCTGATCCAATACTCGATGTAGTCCAAGTCCAATCGTTGTTCACTAGAACTTTGTTTGCCCATGCCAGCCAGCCAGCACTCATTAATCGATTTTCTTCATTGCTCATTTTCAAAAGAAAGTGGATCCTTTTGAAACTGACTCTTTTCCTTCAAAAAATACTCGCAATTAACCTATTCTATAATAGCCATTGCCAATTTTCCTAGATGGAGTAAAGAGGATCGTCATAAAAAACCATCATTAATTGCTCTCTCAATAGAAATAAGGACCGTTTCCCTAAGCCCATTTTGGCTAGGTTTTTTTGAGAGGCACTCTGCTGCTCTTGAAGGTGAATAAATCGATTTGTGCAATAATACGACACTGGTACTGGTACTCATTACGGAGCAGTGGCTCTACTGTTATTTGCTTTCCCACTTCCGTCTACTGACGGGTAGACTATGTTGGTGTTGGCGCAATTGATCTACAATTCTATTTTCCAGACTGTCGCCTTGATTTATTTATGCATTTGGAGTTTTGCACAACTCAAGGCCACAAATAGCTGGTGAAATAGAATGGTAGAGTGTGCTTTTTTCGGTTTCGGTTCCCCTCCCGACCATGCAAGCCAGCCAGACTACCTCACCTTTTGAAAGTAAAGTAGTTGCATGATCTCAGGAAATAAAACAAAAAGTTGAGCACAACAAGATCATAAAAGCAGCAGAACCACTACAACTTTTTTATGCTCTAAACTAGCTCCATTTCCCTCTCAAGTACGTATTTTCAAAAAGCCGTTGTCATGAGTAGCAGCGTGAAAACCTCTTGTCTGAGCATGGGCTTACTATTCTCGGAAGGAACTAAAAAAAGCACATGAGAACTGTCCCTCTCGTCGACCTGGTCATTCGAAATCATTATTTGCAGAGCAATATGGCTACCTAAGACTAAGACTACGAATTTATACTTCCGTCAATAGAAATTTTCTCCTCGAGAAACGTTAACAACTCACACTTTTTGCTCGGGGCTTAACCCCAAAAAATTATGGTGATGGTGGCCGTGTTTGGCTGGAAGGGAAGGGAAGATGAAAGTGAAAATAGTATTTACACACGGAAAATGTATAATGGACAAGGTAACTCTTGGAACAAAGGAAGGGGTACGCATGCATGATTCAGCAATATTTTCAAGAGACACTTTATTCAACTCGCTTGGAATGATTTGCGTCAGAGAGGAAACTACTAAAGTCTTCGCTCCTGTCTCTCTTTCTCGTCTTCCTTCCCATCTCAGATGCTATCAAACGGATGCCGGCAATTGTCTAAATTTCCTCTGACTATATGTATGTATATGGCAAAAGGAATAGGGAAGGGTTGTTAAGATTAGATGTTAGAAAAGTGAATGGGAAAGGAGTCAGCAGTCCTGTACTAGGGGCAAAACGAAATGGAAGGAAAATACTTTAAGTAAGTCCTAATGTGCCGTTCCTCCTCAAGCAGACGACATCTTTCCTATGCACCTATTTTCCCCAGTCGTCATGAGAATCTCGTCAGGTGTTGGAAAAGCTTTGAAATGATGAATTCACTTTAGTGAATGAATACTCAACACAAAAATAATTGAAGAGGTGATGACGATGACAACCGAATGAAATTCTAGCCTAGCATATGCACTATATAATTTCAAATGAAATGAAACAATATTATGTATAACATAGCAAATCTAATAACTTCTAGGATCAACAGAGAAAGGATTGAAATCGCAATTATTTTACTCCTTCTCAGGTTTATCTAAACAAAGTTCATGTTTCTCTAAGGAAGCAATATATAAGGAGTGTGCCAACATTTTCTCACCACCTCAAACAATCATCACTTCTCCACCGGAAAAGATGTTGGAGAGGTTAGAGCAGAAAGAAGGAAAAGTGTTCAAGTGTGAAATTCTCTTCACTCTGCTCTGCTCATGGAAATCATAACAACAAAATGGAAAAGTAACGTAATGATGATATATTCTCTCCTCGTGCATGCATTTCAATAATATAATTATCTATAGAAAAAAATCGATTTATTCAGTTGACTGGTTTTATCATCACGTCATTCTACACACAAAAAATTCATCCATTTTCATATGGTACAGTAGATGTTATTCGAAGGTGAGGAGCTGTCACGTTAACTATTGATGATGTTGTTGTTGATGATTCCTCCTTTCACGCTTTTCTTTTTCCTCTCTGAAGTAACGTAGGCTAACAGAGTCAATAGTGTGTATAGTAGTCGTTTTTTTTGTATAAATGTCGTATTTACAATGAATTGACTTTCCATTCACGTGCGAGGGAGAAAAAAAATATAGGATAGTATTTCAGGTACGAGCATATCGAATGAAATTGGTTCTGTTTTGTTGTCTCCTCTTTATTACAGAAAACCATGTGAAATCATATATAGGGAAAATAAACGTGTAATTCCACACTAGTTATTATCATCATTCGAAAGAAATAGGATTCTCGGGAAAGGTTTGCTGTACTCGACAATTTTTCCCTTCCAGGCTTTATCAGTGAAATTGATCGAATTACTTGTAGCTGTATGGCTTAAAGACTACATCCGAATAAGATAAACATCAGATAACGATAAGTAAATAGAACTAAACTTTCTTAAATTTCCCTTATCGCAAAAGAACGTACCTATGTATTAGGGTACACAAAGACCGACGGGATTGTTTGAAAGAGGAGCTTCTGTTATTACCAGACTGGGACTGTGGGAGCATAGGGGTATAGCATGGGAGCAGCAATATAGATAAATATTATGCTGTTTATACAGATTGAGTAAATACGAATTAACTAAACTGAATTTTCAATTTATTCGGTTCTCTAAATGAATTCTAAGTATTTTCATTAAATTACTATTCAAAGTCAAATACTAGTCCTTTTTTTGCCACTATCCTCCCACTTCCTCTCCAGAAAACTTTTGTACGTGGGCATACATAGTTGGTAGGTAAGTAAAAAATCTAGCTCGGCATTTCATCTCTTTAAAGATCTAAAGACATCTTCGTTTTTATACTTTTTTTATGCAAGAGTCAATTTCCTACCACTTTATGGAAAGTATGAATTTCCTGTCATCCCATCATCATCATCACACGATGACGGTTCCATTATGTCTCCTAATGCATTCAACGATATGATGGGAGGAGACATGTATGAATTTACCCAGTCATGTTCTGATCCTTCTCTGCTTTTCATGACACATCAAGCAAAGTGTAAATCTTTTCCAGTATATTTTTAAAGAAAAGATAACGTTATTTTTGATTACCGGATTTGCCACTCAACTTCCCTATTACGCTTCCAATGAAGTCAGCACTGACATTGAAGGAGCAATGCTCTCATATCTTAAACTCATATTCCGCTTCCCTTTCTTTTCTTCCATCGTGAAAGGAGAATGAAGTTTTGGAGAGCGAGCCAAGCCAAGGCAAGCTAGCTCACGTCTCCTTTCTCCAAGTAAGTCTGCGAAAACGGTTTTGCGAGAAAGAGAGAGAGAATGCATGTAGGGACACTGGCGAAATTGGTTTTTCTCCGAGAAACTGATTTAATGCGCAATATACTTTTCTTTGAGTTTTTGGTAAACTTTTTCTTAAATTATTTTCAAGAGCTACTTCAAAACAAATGTATAGAAACTACTACTACAGTCGACGTAGTAAACTTTTTCCTCTCTCCTTTTCAGGTCTAACGCCATATGCCACTACCAACAAGTTTCAAATCAAGCGTTGGTCGCTTGATATAAATTTTTACGTCAGAAAAAAACTGACAGCCTATCAACATTTCACTTTTCCTATCACAAATATTTCATTCCTCTTTCGTCTCCAAAATTCAAAATTAAATTAAGTGCAAACTTCTGATAAGTGCAATGTTGAACATATTTCTTGCTTCGAGCCTGCAACATAATGAAATTTAAGAGGTAAACTTAAGTACTTTATTTTACGTAAGAGCTCAAGTTAGGCGTCTTTAAGCATTCCAATATATAAGGTTTTTTGATATGTGATTTCATCGATATGCCTTTAGATTCCGTGATAAATATTTTTTCCTGATACATGATACATGTTCGTGAATGAATACATGTATAATGCACATTTCAAATAAATTCATGCCTGGTCCTGAGAGAAAGCGTGATGACACGCCCACCCAACATCAGTAAAATATGCAAAGAAGCAAATTCCCTTCCTTCCTCTACCCGAATTTTGAAAAGGGCGTCCGAAGGATATGATATGCGTTAAAGATATGTTATTTTTCTCAAAACAGTACAAAGGTCTTGTCAATAAAGATTTATACAGCCTTTGGGCCCATGAAAGTATTTATACATGTATCATTGCACCTATATATTTAAATAAAGATATGTTATCGACTTACATAATATCTCAAGTCAAAACTCAGCAAAAAATATGCTTCGTGTGTCCATGCTTATTTTTTTTTCTTTCCTGTCTCCACTTTGTTTTCTTTCCTTCTCAAGTAGCGAAAAATAATATTCTGCAACGGAAACCCTGCCAATCAAAAAACTCAGTGATCTGTTTTGTATTCATAGCATTTCCACCTGTAGTATATCCATACGGAAAGAGTAGTAGATTAAATTTTTTTTCGCCTACGTACAAAACCTTTGCTTATATGTATGTATGTGTAGGTACATAGACTTTTGCATTTTTCACGCTTGGGGCTCCCTTTTGATCTCTCCTTTGAGACGGGTGGGTATAATGTCCCTCGAAAAACATTTCAAAGAAAAAGGTAGAACACTTATGTACATCGCTTCGATAAAAAGTACTACTCGATAGAAATACATATTCCATTAGCTTTCGGACCATTCCAAGACCTTCTACGATGTTCTCCATTAATACAAGTTTGTTTCTATACATATAGGTATGCTGTAACTTTTAGTTAGAGTGTTCTCATTTGCACTTTGACATGTTAGATTTTTTACATTTAGATAGATATTTTAAACCTTAATTTTACCGAAAAACGAAGGGCTTGATTATGCTACATCACACGTAATTTTATTCCATACATAATTCACAGGTGAAGCTTTCAAAGCTTCTCTACGGGAGTTATGCCTAAGGCTTAAGTGCTTCCATAAATTCTTAATAGCTAAAGCATCGTGTAGATAGTCTTAAGAATATTACACCGTCTTATATAACCTCCATTAAAATAAATACCTAAAGTTTGCTTTGATCTCCTATTATACCTCATTTAATTTTGACAATGCAAGAACATTTCGACGTTTCAAACATCATTTTCATTTCAGCTACTTACAAGTTCTGATTACAACTTCTAATTTTTTCAATGATTCTGACGAATAAAGTGTTTCGTTTAAAGCGAAATGGTTTTCGACAAATTTCACCGCTATTGAAGCTAAAACCACTGATTTTTCCCTTTTGCTTTGACCTCGTTTTGGGACCAAAACCACTCGGTCTGTGGAACAAAGAACTAGAACTGTGCTGTTAAGAAAAGTATTTCCTGAAAGGTTTCTTTTTCGTTTAAGCATTAGAGAGAATTAATTGACTCCAAAGAATGGATACAGCACTGCGAATCGAAACGAAGCAAAACGGAAAAAATACACTTCCGCGCTTCCAATTTCCATTTCATGCATCGCATTAATTAGAACTTCATTTGTATTACCATTACCACGAGTGTAGCATGAAAAGTAGGAGAAAGTACCTATTTGTATTACGTGCATATAGCTTAGATGGACTACACCTACACGCTCTATATATCAGTCCAGAATCTTCCCACGCGAAACCTGTTTTTGTTTTCTTTAATTTTTCTACGAATGAAAATGAGGGGAAAAAGTGGAAAGAAAAAAGGCTACATATAGAGAATAGCAGTGGTAGCGTGTGTTTCAAAAAAATTAATGGGTTTCCTTCCTTCTCTTCCCCAGTTCATCCGATGAACTTAAAAACATAAGGCTTTTATTCGCTCTCTGAAAATATTCTAGAGGAAAAAAGAGTCTTGGCATGGCCATTCTCTTCTCTTTTCAAGTCGTTACGGAATTATAAAAAGGATATGTGTTATTTCCCATGAGGGACTTATTTGTGAGAAGGTGAAATGAACCGGAGGCAATGGAAATCATGATGATGATGAAGCAAGATATATGTAGCACATAGTTAAAAATGTATACACCGCTCATCTCACAGCATCGCATCGTCAGGCTTAAATCCTTCAACTCTTATTCTTTTTAAGAATTTTCCTCTTTTTATTGCGAAACTATGGCTGGCACTAGCAACAAAAGTACAAGAAAATGGGGAATTTCTTTACATACCTACGTCGCACTACTACAATCTTGGAGAAGGAAATGCTTTGGAATTGAAATAATACATGATTTATATAATAAATAGCTGGGAAGGTGCATTTACAAGATTTTTTTCGTGCTCCTTTAAACTTATAGAAAATGAAGATATTCACATTAGCCACTATAAAGAGCAGCGGTTATGCACCATTGCTGCTTCCCTCTTGAAAAAGGAAAGGTCTCTCTCCTTTTCTGTTGCCATTACTAACTACTTTCTCTTGTTGCTCTTTCTCTTTCACATTTTTTCTCATGGACTCGTATGACTTAACACGGGACTTTCAAACTAGCAATAAAGACGACGGAAACGAAGCAGAAAGTTTCTACGAAAAAAAACTGGGGGGAATACAAAGACATGTACCTAGTTAATCCACAAATCAGTTAATAGGGTTGTGGGTCTAGAGGCGGACACACATCCTACCCAATTTTTAATTCCATACAGGCAATTCGCTTTAATAGCATTAGAGACCGCATAAGATGTCTCTTAATAATAAAGAGGAAAGTTAACCTGGGATAATGCTAACAACAGTTGACAATTTATTTTTGGTGCAGGAGAGCAGGGTAAACATGGAGAAATGAGGTTGAAAAAATGTTGCATGTATGAGCCGAGCATATCCGTATCCATACTACGTACAAAGCTGCTGTTGTTGTTCTTGCGGTTGTTTCTTTATTGCATTCGAGAGAAATAGATGATGGCATAAAATTTGATTTCAGGTTTCGTCTTATTTGGAACTGACTCATGGTAAATGTTTCGGTCACTCTTACCCCTTATTCCTGCTGGTTTCTGTGTTGCGTTGAGGTTAATTTTCATGAGAGGAAATGAAGATCGATAATGAAGTTACGTAAAGGGAGCTTTGTAGAATTTTAAGCTGGGTTGAAAGCCGTCTTCGCGTTGATTTCAGCTCTTTTACGATGAAACTGTCATTGTCAATTACTGAGTGGATGTTCCATTGCATTTCATTCTTCATCTTCGCGTTTCATCTATAATCCTTTTGTTCCTTGACGCAGTTGCAGAGATAGAGCCAGAGAATGCTACGTTGGATGCTCGAGGATAATAATGGCGAAATTTAATATGTTCACGAGAGCTTTTGTTTTCTCAAAGTAAACTCGTACTTAGTATATAGAGTTGTATCCTTAATTATAGCGGGTCGTTTTCTTTGTTCTTTTCTTTCTCTCCCTCTCCTTCTTTCGGTAAAAAGTCAACACAAGAAGAAAACTGGGTGAAATGAGAAAAGACATTAGGCGCAGCAGGTAGTAGATTCCGTCTCAGCCTTTTATTTCCACAAGTTGAAAGATTGAAAATAAGGAAAGCTAGTTTTGGTTGGTAATGTGGTTTTGAAGAAAGCTTGTGTGATGATGAGGAAGAAGTAGAAGATGGTGATGATGTTGGTAATGGCTGTTCAGAAGTACGCCTGGGAACTTAATGCAGTGTAAAATATGTTGCAAAGATGGGGAAAACTGTGTAGGGTTGAAAACATAATTACGCCCGAAGCGGAATAAACTCAGTTTCGCTTGAACAGAGATTCCTTCGCAACTCGATGCGTCTATATAGACATAGCGTTGGAAAAGGGGTTGGAATAATATTATGATGCAAGAAGACGATTTCAATATATATTTTTTCCGAGGTTGTGGTTGGCGCGGACATTTTCTTCAAAAAAAAAAGTTCACATACATACATATTTGGGCTTGGGTGCAACGCCCACATGAAAAGAAAGTAGGAGCGAGAGAAGAGGGAGAGGAGAGACACTAATAATTCTTGACAATGGATGGGTATATCTTGTAGCTGTATAAGCCGCGTAGAAGAAAAAAGTCATTCTCTTTCAACTTTTATGTTTTTCACTTTTCCATTATCCATTCCTTATCATCCTTCTGAATTTCCATCGAAAAAAGGAAACGAAGTTACGTGTGTAGTCAAACCCAGAAGCGGAACTAACCACAGGTAATGATAAGCATATGGATGGACTAGTTCTAAAAATATACATATATAGTTCAATAGAGAGAAAAATGTCAATGCATAGTCAATATATATTAAAGTAGTAGTACTATCGCCACATAAAACTAAATGCCAAGCATCGCATCCATCCATATAGATCAGGATCAGATCACATCACGCTCACGTTCACTCACAGAAGAAAAAAAACCGTTTTTCTTTAATCTTCATATCTTCTTTTTCCAAAATATAATTTTACTCTCTCAGTTCTCTCCTGCAGGAAGAATGTAGTATATGTATGTACGTACATAAAAAGTGGAAAAGTAAAATTCTCAACGGAAAGGATACAATAATATTATATTGTAGTATACATATTCTGCCGTGAAATTTCTGTGGATATGTGTGATTTAGAAAGTAAGGAATTTCCCGTGTCGTCTACCGTCTCAGGGGAGTTGGAACAACGAAAAGAGGTAAAAAGAAAGTATAGTCTCGCAAGATTTTTTTACATCGATCGAAACAAATTTTTTCCATATCTGAGCTCAAACCCAAAGAATCAGTTCAGTTTTTCTGCAATTTAGCAAATTTAAAATCTGTTACCTTGTCTAACAGAAAATCAGACGAAGAGAAAGTTACAGAACACTAAGACCAAAGCAATAATACATGTAAATCAAAGTGAAAGTTGAATGGCAACGTAATGTATACTTTATACGCTTTTGTGAATCAAGTTGAAATAATGATTATTCAGCTTCACCGCTACCATCATCATCATCATTCTCTAATTATTTTTAATTTCTCAATTATCTAGTCTTTCCTTTCCCCTTACAAAATGATGTTAGCTGAGCTGGTTGTCCAGTGTTGACAAGCCGTTCCAGAAAGAATCTCACGTCCCCAATCTCCGAGTCTTTAATCCCAAGTGCTTTTAACATACCAAGATCTCCGTTTTCAACAGCGACAAAGACGGATCTCAGATGATCCAAGTCATTTCTCAGCAAGTGGAGTGCCGCTCCAAAGTCCTCCAGAGTTGGTGATTCTGAAAAGTATTAAAAAAAGTTTTTCATTGATTACAATCCTTCCTTTCCACCTGCGTCGCTTCTTCCATGAATACAAAATGGAGCAATGCAGAGGCCGTAGGCGGTTGCATTAAAAGCATCACACGATGATGAAATGGAATTAAATTTTTAAAGACTTTAAATAATTGAAATGAGTATGTGTATAGCGCATGAGGCATAGTTTGAAGTTTGAACATTACAGTATTCAAATCTCCCACTCTCTGTCTGATATCACTATATCAGTAGTAAGTAGTGAGAAGCTACTAATATTCAAAGTAGATTTTAATTTTTAATCAGTTCCCTTTTTTTAAAAAGACGTAAAATTACTGGCAAAACGCTGATAAAATATCGTGCGTCATGCATACTAGGTACAAGGTCTCCCTTTCCATACTCGCTTCCTCGTTCCAGCATGTATCCATGGCTCTAAATACTTATTTTGAGTGACATCAATAATTTAATTATGTACATTCAATAATTCATTAGACAGACTTTAAAAGATATAGATAGACAGACTACACATATGAATGTTGGATATATTCGTATAAAATATACTTGTACCACCTCTTGTGCAGACGAACGTCTTTTGCATGCTCCCCCGCTCCCGCACATTCAAGCCATGAAAGTGTGGTGACTGGAACTTTTGGGATTTGCTCTTTCAATGCTACGCAAAGTTCTCATTTCAGCTATGACGGAAAACGATAACAGACATAATGACGAATTCGGACTGAAAACATTTAAGCTACTAACTGCTACTTTCAGTATTTGAATTTACTTAATTGTATTTACAAATCAATAGCCAATTACAATACAATAATAAGACGAACAATTTTATCGAACGGAAAGCCTTTCAAGTTTGCGACCTTTACTCGTATTTTCAAAATGGACAAAATTGTAATATAATATATTATAATGTTTTGGTTAGACTGTCTTTTGCGAAGATTCATGTTGGTCGTGCAAGCGTTTTAATATGCAACTTACAAGGACAAACCTAAAAGGTCGTTCTAATATAATTTATGCCTAAAGAGAAAGCGACATCGTTCCAGTGAAATAAACCTAGTTTTTTTTCATGACACGATTTAATAACTGCACATTATACTATACCGACCAGAAAATGGATTCCCTTGTCAAAAAATATCGTGTAAAATACTAACACATTCTTACGTCCACTGACAGGGTAGTACTATACATATGTCTATATAATTTAAAACTTGCCCAACTTCGGGGAGCTCTTATTCGAAAAAAATTCGACTCCTGCTGCGGAATTTTAATTCATTTCAGGATATTTCGTTCTATTTAACCCTTATTTTGATAGGCAGAGGAAAGTATATTATACAAAGGGACACATTTACACCCTGTCAATTTATCATTTACTGTTTATAATGCAAACAAGTATGCATTAAGAGCTCCCTACAGTTTCTACGTCTTATTTTTCTGCTTTAATATTTAGAAAGAAAAAAAGCATTAAGTTTTATAGACGCCATTAGACCTGAAATAAATGGCTGGGAGGAGTATCGCCCTCATCACACACAAAACAACTACATGAAATAAAACAGAAGAGTTCATGCAACTTTCAGGATTTCTATAAAGTCATTCAAAGCATTTGACTGTATCCTCAACTCCTTAATAATTGCATACTTTCTTCTCGAAGACTCCTGCTTTATATTATGCTAATGACTACGTTTTGAAATCTCTAAATAAAAAATTTCATACGATAATGAGGCACAGAATTCTTATAGTCTTTTCAAAGAACACGCCACGGTTTTCTTACAAATTCTGGCCTTAATTTCTGACCGACATGCAAATCGCAATAAAGTTGGAAGGAGAATTTTGTCTTAGGAATATTTTTTGGATTATGTTGCCTAAGGGAAAGGAAGATGGATTGCATCATATTTTGTGAATAAGTATACGTGGGAACCTCCTTGTCCCACGACTGAAATAAATGCGAATTCTCCTTTCAACACTTCCTATCTCCCATCAAACCCCTCTGCAACCTGTGGTTTCTAAAGCTACTTCCATGAAACACACTCATGCACATCCACTACCATGCCGCCTGAGTGAAAGTAGTCGTAATTCTAACTAAAGCTAAGCCCACGTTGTATG
>JAHZNI010001085.1:0-12301 GCA_027744415.1 Seira ritae
TTGCATCGCAATCGCATCGCATCCATCTGCATTCTGCAAAGAATACGCTAAGATGATCAAGTACGTGAAAACCAAACGCTAAAATGAAGTTCATTCGTCGGTCTGTCATTAAAAATGAAGCACTCATTTTTACGAGCTAAAGTGATACACCTTTAATTAGGGAATATTTTATATCGGAAGATTAATATCAAAGGAGAATTTAATTTCATGAAGCATGATAGATTTAAAAGTTTATTCCGTGAACGTTAGACATTGAGTGAACCAGATAAGTATCATGGGTGAGAGGAGGGCCCTTCTCGACCCTGAAATGTACAAAATATCTGAGGAGGACTCTCAGGATGAAGAAGTGTTATCCGCTGGAGCTCTGGCTGGCTATGCGGAAGATGCATTAAAGTTGGGGGAAGAAGCGACAACAATATCCTCATGGAATAATAATGTCCCTCCACCAGTCCTTCCCCCAAAGGGCTGGGGAAAAGGAGTTGAAGACAATAACAACTACGATGATGACGACAATCGCTATCGTCCACAAGCTAGTTCAAGTTTTTCCAGTGCCATGCATAGGTTTGGTGCGGTTGCAAATCTGAAATATAAAAATTTACAAGGCCAGCCACAAGTTCCTCACTCAAACCTTAAAAGCTCCAAGTTTTCTCATCCCGTCCAGGATGTCGAGGGTGATGGCGTGGATTGGCCAGACACAAGTACAAACTCAGATTCTTGCTTATCCAGCGATGATAGGCGTAACAATAAAAGACGACCATGGATGTATGGCGATGACTTGGAGAGTGTAATGAACAGCAATAAATTCATTTCTAGAACGTATTTCGGAGATGAAGTTAGAAAACGAGGTGATGGTAGCTCCTTCACCTATTTGGATGAGGAGGAAGAAGACAATCTTCATTCTTTGGGCCATGCTCAAAGTCTTCCTTTACCACCTCATCATCAATATACTCAAAACCATCGAAGGCATTTCCATAAGAAATCCAGAAGACGATCTAACACATCAATTCAACATGGGCATCATAATAACTATTCAGAATCTACTTCCGCTTCAGATTGTAGTGATGAAAGTAGTGATGGAAGTCCCTGTAATGACTGCAGGGGACCACCAAGATCCGCTTTGAATTCGGAACGGGAAGGTGAAGGAAGAAGTGAGTCTTCGTCTGATGCAGAGGACTATGAAGATGAATCATCTTACTCGGAGAGCTCGTTCGATGAATATGATGACGTGTACGATGATGAGTTTGAGAATGAATATTATGAAGACATCGTAAAATTTTTGTAAGCCTAATTATGTACTTCAATTTTTATGAAAAAAATTCCATAAAAGAAATTCATATAGCTATCCATTCATTTGGATTTTAATTTTTCCTTCAGGAGTGACAACGAGTTCGAGCAAAGTACAAATGCAGACGGTGACCTTTTCCTAGTTGAATATCCGGCAGAACCTGATATCCCCAAGAATCATCAGCAAGCCCACAAGATATCCGTAACTTCTGATGAACTAGCTCCGCAAATCGATTTAAAAGAAGGCGCTCCAAATGATCGGAGAAATTCATCCGAGGGAGTTCATCCTTCCGAGTCACTAAATACTGCCAATGTAATTACACCTGCAACCTCAAACGAACCCAAGCCATCTACTTCTGGTACGCATTTCCAAAAGTCAGGAAAAGGTGCAAAAGGAAAAATTTCTAGACTGCTAAAAAGGAGAAAAGATGAGCCTAGCAAAGTGCAAAAGGAAAGCAATGAAAATGCTGCTACAACGTCCGGATCATCACCATCATTACAAAGGCAATCTGACACGGGCAATACAGCAGTACCATCATCTTCCCAGATTCCAGCTCCTCCGTCTCAAACTGCCTCTAAATCACCTTTATCTTCTTCTGCGTTATTGTCCAGCATTGCAAAGAACAAAGGACGCTCGAGTACAAAAACTAGTTCTGACCAGCAGAATTCTGCGCAACCGGAGAAAGTTTTTCGCTTTAAAGATGAACATGGAGGAGAGACCAGATCAGTTTTCGTGGACGTACCACAATCTGATGGAAATGGGAATTTGCTGGGACGGAGAGCCACGTTGATTGAAAGCATTTTGGGGATTATACCAGGGAGATTTTCAACGCCAGCATTGAGTTCGATGGGACCCTTGGAGCAAAATGCAGATAGAATCATGGTTGCTGGGTTCGTACCTGATGGGGTTGCATCTCGCTATCGTCGCATCAAAATAGGTAATGTAGTCTCTGTTTCAACAAGTTGGGTTCCATGGTTTGGGATTTAAATATTTCAGTAGGCTCTTTTCTTGCCGTTTTTCTGACACGTAGAGCACTGTTCCACCTCCCTATTTTACATGCGCAATGCACTTCTAGAATTGTCATACATTTCTTGCATTCGATTGGGCCTAAATTAAGTTACAAAATGGATACCTCCGAAAGAGCTGTGAAAGCTGAGGGTGATGATGCTGAGTTTTCTTTGGCTGATGCATCAATGGAAGCAAAGGCCATGATGAAGTCGAAGGAAGATGGGGACGGTGAACTTTCACATGTCCCAGTTCATCATCGCAGTCTCCGTGCCGTGACGATTCCACAGAAGCAGAACCTTGGTCCTGCAGCGAAATGCCGTGCAGCGATCAAAAATGCTTGGAGGGCGGTTTGGGATTACATCCAAGCCGTATTCACAATTCCACTTGTCCATGACCCGGTGTCATTTACCCGGCCAGAAGACTTTAATACTGCCGGACAACTAAAGGAAAAGATTGTAGATGAGGACTCTATGGACAAACTAGAAGCGATTTGCAATTACTCGGCCGAGACAAAAACCTTATTCGACAAAATCATTGCAGACAGGAAAGAAACTGCCGATTCAAAGAAAAATTTGGCCAAAGATTTGGACTTTAGTAAGCTTTCTCCGTGGACTGAGAGCACGTTGGATCGCTTGCAGAGTACATTCCAGATTTTTGACATTTCCGGAGACGGACTCGTTGACTTTGAAGAGATTTGCTTGGTTCTGGCTGAATTCGGCGATAAATCATCGAATGAGGATCGAAGGAAGGTCTTCAACGCTGCCGATATTTCAAACAAGGGTGCTTTGAATTTCAAAGAATTTGTTATGATGCTTCATCACATCATTGTGAAGTCGCCAAGCAGTATCCCTACCTCTATTGTGGAGTCCTTCAAGCAAATCGACAGGAATATGGGAAGGATTCGTGGCTTGGATGTGGTCCAGCAGCTTCAAGCTGGATTATTTTAGCTGGCCTACTACAGCTTTACCAATATTATTAACCTTTTACTTTGTGCAATTTCTTTCCCTGAATAATAAGATATACTAATTAAATGAGCATGATTCACATGTACAAATACTGAATAGTGTAGATAGTGTAAAATAATTACGCTTTATGTATTTGATTTTGTAGTCCATCTGCATCTTTACTTCTTTATTGTAATAAGTAACTCGCAGAAATGCATTTTATACTTACGAAAAGCTTAATTTTATCATTTAAATGCATGAAAAAAGAACTTCTTTCCAAACGAAAAATAATTATTTTGTTTTTCAGGAGATTGGCTTCAGTCAGTTGATGATATACCAGTAGATCATTCCAACGTTGATCAAGTTCTAAGTTCTAGATCCATGTATGGCAAACGGAGAACCGCTTTTGAGACTGAGTACCTACGTGTAAGTTAGTTTACAATTAGGCATTCCATGAACATAAAAGTATTACATGGAGTTAATCTCTTGATGTGATATGTTTGCAGTTAAAGTTGACCTTAACAAGAGTAGCAGGCTGCATGGTATCGCTTCCAACTTCAAAGGTAATTTTAATGGTCAACCTTGTGATTGTGATTAAAAGAAAATTATATATTCCGATTACAAATCACGCACAATTGCATTTTTTGCATGCAACAGGATGATTCCGCCGGTGATTCAATCGCAAATTCAAGTCACATCAGCACAGAGTTGAAACGGAGTAACGTTAGTCCAAACGTGCAGTCTCATGTTGCCATCCTATACATTTCAAGTTCTTCGGGAGGACAATCTAGTAGCAATGGAGGCAGTTCGGAAACTGACACCACGAACCCGAACTCCAACGATGAATCCACACAGCCAACAAATGATAGCAATGAGTCAGCACCCAAGGTTTAAATTCAAAATTCAAGCGGATTAATTATTAAGATCAGATAAGTTTGTTTTTAAGTGGTTAAATTTAAAAAATGCGTTTATAAATAGCCACCGGAAAAGTCCAAAGATGTTGTGTTCTGCTGGCCAAAAGAAACAGACTCAAAGATAGTGAAAGCACTTGCAGCGTCTCAAGGAATGTTTTCGACATTATACAGGCTCTTGTGGGACGTGACCGGATCTCATCCACTTGTGTAAGTTGATACTTGATCGTGTTTTACTAATTTGAGACATGCATTTAGATATGAAGACTATTGGGGCATTGTGATACTTTTTCCAGATCACGAGTTCAAATAGATGATTGTGGAGTAGATGTGACTTACACGAGTGACGACCATGGGAAAAGTCTCCTTCTCGTGGCAGTTGCTACTTGCCTTTCAACTTACACTATTAATTATAAGCAACCAAATCAATTCGATGCAGCAACTGGAGCCGGTAATTTATCTAGTCCGGAGGCTTCCGCGGGCGGAGAAGGGAAGAAGAAGGAAAAGAAAATTAGATGGTAAATACAAGATGATTTATATAGTTTTCTGTGTAAAAAGTGTATGTCGTACTGAAATATTGCTTGAATGACAGGAGAGAGCCCCAGGTTGGGAATACGAGCGTGACCGAAAGTACGCGCATACTCGCAAGATTAGAAAATATCCTGAAGTATCAGTTTGGTTCATTCGGGAAAGCATTCAAGGAAGATTGCGTCGAGAAAACTAGTCGCTTGTTGATCAATGCGATTAGCGCTTTAAATGATCTTTCAGAAGAATTTTTATTCCTTCAAGTTCCGGGCAACTTTCTCCGCTTTCCCAATAGCATAAGGGTAAAATAATCAATTCAAGACTATGCGTTCTTTACTGACAGGTTCTTTAATCTGCAGGTATACAAGATATAAAGCTGTGTTGTATTTTTGTAGAGTGGAATCGATGATGTACTCTACTCGTTTGAGACCTCCGACACAATTTATTGCAATCCTAAGGTAAGTTCGGGCCAAACAATTTGCTCTCGGTTCATATTAGGAAAAAACTCTACAATTTCTTTCTTTCCAAAAAATAGATCGCTTCGCGTAGATCAAACTCCGGTGACATGCCTGTCTTCCATTGTCACGGCTCTTGCTTAATGTACAAAGGATTCTTGGTTACCTCGCATTTGGAGAACGAGTTGGCTTCGTCCTTCCACGGCTGGTGGAAAACTCAACTAGGGCTTTGGGAAGGAGTGAAGAGGAACTCGTTGTTGGAAAGATGGAAACCTGTTTCGAGACTTGCCCTTTGGCAGCAGACTTCCCTTCCAAGAAAAAACACATTTCTCTCGAGTGAAAGTAGTGAAAGTACAATCCATAGGCAAAGCATAGGAACTACGAGAGCCTTTTCTGCAATGGTTGGAGTGGTGAGTCACGTTGCCTTATTTATAGCATCTGAAAAAGCTTCATTGCCTTTAATTTGAAGTTTTATTCCACAGGGAAACTTTACTTTAGGATTCGTTCTAGAACATTTAACTGATGGAAATGGGTATGCAGTCACAATGCGAAAATATCGTAATGCACTCAAAGGTATAAACGCATCCAACTTGATTATTTTTTCAACTTTGCAGTCACGCTGGACCTGATCCTGGATGGATTCGTCGGGCGATGGCCACAATCTGTCGCTTGTATCAATCAGGTCTTACCCGAAGCTTTGAGTGTTGGTTAGAGAAACAAGGAGACAGACACGAATTCGTAGATCTCAGTGGTATATCACCTCCGTCCAAGTATCATAAGCAATCCGGCAACAGCAGTAACTCCACCCCATCGAAAAATACCCCTGCGACACAAACTTTAAAGAAACCTGGTGGCACCAACAGCATTCTAAAAAATGCAGACGCAGCCATATTGCCTTCTCCATCTTGCCCCATACACTCAGTAGGGGCTGCATCTACGACTTCGTCTTCCTCCTCGGGATCCTCAATCTGTTCATGCCCTACATCTGCAACATCACCGTCATCTTCTGGTCCATCATCAACAATGAAAAGTTTCATTGGGAGTTCTTCGCTGACTTTGGGATCCAGTGGTGTCCGCTCAGGCATTGCTGCGGCGCAGTTTCCGTCAACTTCCTCGGTTTCTTCTGGAATGGATTCTATAACGCATGGAGTGTGTAATGAAGGAGGGGATTCTGATGGAGATGAGACAACCACTGGGAGTGATGCCAGCTCATTTAAATGGGTATGCATACGAACGAACACAAATGCTTATGTATCAGTCCAATCCTAAAATAAACATGAAACGTCAAACTGGAAATTTATTTGGCTTTTTAGTATGAAGCAGCCGAATCGGGTCCAAATTATGCCAATGCAACGAGTGGGAACGAAGTAAAATCGATACGGTAATTATTCACTTAATATTTAATTTTACTAATTGCTACTTTATAATGTGTAGAAAACATGAACAAAGAAATAGATATGAAAGCTTCACTTGACATGTAGGGTCACGAGAGGGAACCTTCTATTTGACTACATTCAGATCGAGTTTGGAAGAGGCGTCATGTTGTCCAGTAAAAGACGTTCACGAAGGATGGGCTTCGGTAGTTCGTCATAATTTTAGACAAAGCGTGACTGTTATTCATGGAATTTTGCACAAGGCTGCTAAAGCGCGAGTAAGGAAGTATTCTACATATCATTATTTTTTATTTGAAAAAAAAATTCATTCAAAAAATGTATTTAATATAAAATACATTATGAAATATGCAGAGTCGATTGGAAGAACGAGGGGAAGACAAGAAATGGATAAGTAAAGCTCTAGCTCCGATCTCAGAACATGGAATTCTCTTCAACTGCCAAATCACTGAGCCAAGGGACCTACAGAAAAGGAAA
The DNA here is from genome assembly GCA_027744415.1 of Seira ritae. NCBI lineage: Eukaryota > Metazoa > Arthropoda > Collembola > Entomobryomorpha > Entomobryidae > Seira > Seira ritae. Next base: position 6,997 of record JAHZNI010001085.1, read on the forward strand.
CCACGCAAACGAGAGGTGAATTATTGGGTTGTGGGAAGGATGTACCCAGAGGAAAGAGAGATTTATGTTTGCTATGAAGATGCACCCTTGTCTCAGAACATCGTTGAGCTTGCCTATAAAATAGCATNTTATTGGGTTGTGGGAAGGATGTACCCAGAGGAAAGAGAGATTTATGTTTGCTATGAAGATGCACCCTTGTCTCAGAACATCGTTGAGCTTGCCTATAAAATAGCATTGAATATTCATTGTTAGAATAATAACATATTTATTATTTATTTTATATTTAAAATATAAACTATCCGGTTCAGAAGCGTCAATCAAGGTTTTATATGAATATCTACAGAGTTCAATAAAATGCACAATGTACCCATAAATGAATGATCGATGAATATTCTAAAATCGCTTCACACCTCACCTATTTTCATGTACAAAGGATTATTTATTTATTCATTTATTTACTCAAACTATTCACTATTACACAATTTATGTTACATAATGCATTCAAGGACTCTCAAATAATACACGTGTACTGTCTTTTTAAATAAAGAAATCAGTACGCAGTAAATAATCATAATTAATTAATTATTTGGTTAGTTATGGGCTGTGATGTGACAACTTAGTATTTACAGCTTTACGGTTTTGTAAAGAATATTTATTTCAAGGAAGACAAGAATGCCAAATGAATTGAAAATTTTTCCATCCACAATACCAGTCGATTACAGTCTAATGAAGTCGTTTACATAATTCCAGCATTTATTTCAGCCTCCGTATAGGTAGACATAAATCTATTTCGATGCTCATTCTATACTATTTTAAAAATTATTGATCAAACTGTTTTCCTCGAGTGAGAGGCAGAGAAAAATAGGAAAGGTTCTAATGCTGCATTAAAACAATCTAGTAAACTTAATAAAGATAAAGAATGCATTCATAGAAGTAGGTATCTTTACAGCTACGAGAGATACAAGTAGACCTACCTAATTACGTACAAAGTATTCATAGGTAATCAGGGAAAAAGAGGTACAATATTTACGTTTAATTGTCTTCAATCAAATGGAACACCACTGTAATAAATAGAAGAAAACTCGTATCTGTACATTATTTAGATTTTCTACATAAACAATTATAAGTAAATAATAATGTTGCAGTAGTGTGAAAAAACAAAATATATAAATAAATGATTTTCAAAGCTTTCATTTCAGTAAATGTATAGGATAAGTAACACAGATAGAGGAATGCGCACAAACGAAGTTATAAAGACATAACAAAAATGTGCTTATGAAAAATGTTGCCGCACGAAAATAAATCTTACGGACCAGCAAAACAAATTGTGAATAATAGAAAAAGTTAGAAAGCTTCGACAATTTGCCTGGAATAATGTATTTTGTTTGCTTCTGCATGCAAAGTTAAAAATTGGAAATGCATAAATTAAATACAAAATAGGTAATAATTTGTTTGCAAAAAACAGCAACTGGGCGTAGCGCCAGTTATTTCCTCGCTTTAAAATACTTATTGTATTCTGCTCTTCATGCATATCTTCTTACATTTACTGAAAACAAAGCTCAACTTGTTAAATGAAGAGACTGGAGAAGTGATGTTGATTTTTTTGTATTATCTATGGTGGATATCTTAGTAATTTTCACTGAACTCGATTGAGTTCTTTAAAAAGGTGTGATAAGATACAAATATGTATGCGATGTATGTCTATCATTTGAGCACACTGAATTGAAATCAGTGTATGAAATCACGTCATGTTCCCAAAGACAGGATTGTGACGACAGATACTCGGTCCGTACTCTTCATAGGCCGCTTTGGTGTGACAGACTTGGTAAAATTCGGGCTAAAATTCAAAGTTGAACATAGTGTTAAACAAGATAAAGTTAAACAAGAAAAGAAACCAAAACAATATAACGAATGACAAAGTCTAAGGGCACTTACAGTGGATGCCAACATGCTTCCTCCGAACCACACAGCGTATCTTTGCATGTGATGTGATATCACTTGCACATCGATTGCTTTAGGCTAAAAAGTCAAAATATTCGTCAAAGTAAATAAGAAAGTTAAACCTTTTTAAAAACCATTTATGGCCAATAACGGCATCATGTTCAACGTACTTTGATGCGACCTCCACTCAATGATTCACTTAACTTCAAACGCCCATCTACCAAGCGCTTGATGTCTCGCTGTAGTCTACGACCGAAGTCCCTGAACATCGTGGAGCCTCCAGATAAGACAATGCTTTGGTACAACGGACGTCGTACATCAATAGGGCAGCTTTGTATCACATTATCAACGATTTCTGATATAGGAGTCACAAAATCTGGATTGGCAAACTGAAATAAAACATGAAGGCTTAGTTCGTCCAGTAGAAGGAACACAAAAATCAACTTTCATTTAGAATTTTAACAGAGCTAAAACATTCAAAGCAATCCCATTACAAAAATGAGAGCTAATGCAAAACAAATAGAGTCACTTAATATTAATACGTAATATGTATCTTACCACAGGAATGACGTGGGTAACTCCATCACCACTGTCTATAACGATTCCTGTCAACGTTCGTTCAGGCACAGGTCTAGACGCCCATGACGCCGCTAGCGCCAGCACCGCTTGGACAGCGATGTAAAGCCCGGGCGCATTAAACGACTCAAACATAATTTCTACAATTGAAAAAGTTTATCAAAATTGAAACCTTATCATTCAAGCATTAAAACAAGCTGTCAGCAATTCATGAAATTTTACATACCGGCAGTGTACTCTCGATTTTCTGGTGTGTTTAGGGGAGGCTCTGTGAGAAGGAAGTAGTGATCTTCCGGCTCGGCCCGGAGGTATTTGAATATACATTGTTCCAAAAATTTCTCCATCAAGTCCCAATCTTCGACGATTCCATGACGGACTGGATACTACAAAGCGAAGCGAATAAGTACATAATTCCAATATTAAAATAAATCAGATATGAAATAAAAATAAGTTCCTGATTATAACATCAAATAAGACACTCGACTCATAATAATATAATATTGTAGAAATACCTTTACTGCATATCCCGGATTCTCAAAGGCTTCATCTCCAATAAAGAAGTCTAAATCTTCTACACCTTTAGCAAGTCTCCTCGCACTTTGGTCTCCAATTTTCGCAGTTTCTTTTATCGCAATCGCCGAAGGAAATATGAATTGGGGTTCCTTATTCCCGGCGAAGCCCAGCTTGGTGTAACTGTTAAGTAAAATATATCGAACATTATAAAGGAGCAATAAACGGAAAGAAATATATTTCTCAAAAATTCAAACAAAAAGAGTAGACGAATAAGTCGTTAAAACGCTTAAGCTTACCCTGTCCCCACATCGATGACGCAAGCTGGCAATCTTCCGGCCATTTTGACAGCTTTTATGAGGTCCTCAACTTACAGCCTTCCTATACATGAAAACCAAACTATTTCTTAATTTCTTTAAAAATCTTATCAAGTAAAATATTACGTCCTGGCAAAATTTTAAATTATTTTCTTACACACCTTTCAAGATTTCCTTACTTCACTTTTTTCCGTTCTGTAAAGCTCTATATAGGAAAAGAGGTTATGGAATGCATCAATACATTTCCAAAATCCTCCGGAACCGGAAAGTTTTTACGATGATGCGACTTCTTCTTCTTCCTCCAGGAGTAGTATTGGAGTAAAAGAACTCCGTAAATAGTAAAAAACTCTTTCCTCTAAGCCGACCGGGTATAATATTCAGTGCAACTCACCACCACACCGGAATAAAAAAAAGCGTACACTTTACAGGACACCGATATAAATGTAAACATATAAACATACATGCACTCTTAGGTCTCCTCAGTTCATTGACACTCCTATCCTAAATTTCTAATAGTCAATTAACTCCAATTAATCTAACTCATAAATTACACCTACTCTATTTTATAAAATATATCAAGAACTGTCTCAAGAGGAGAAGAGGAAATTAAATATTTTTTTTTGACAAAATTTACGTGCTGTGTATTGTATACCCCACTCCACTACTAAAGCTGACTAATAATGAGAGTAGCATCAAAAGAGTAGTACAGCCCAAAAAACCACACCAAACAAGGGATGTGTCTTTATCTTTATGGTCTATATGACTATAATAGTAGTAGAAGCATTATGCTTATATGCCCATCTCATCATCAACTTTTATCTCACACAACTTGAGAGCTCTCACAAGCTCAGCAGTAAGAGCAAAAGCTCACAGGAATTTCTGAATGAGTCGGTTCTTTTCAATCCAATCTGACATGTTCTGCTGCCGCTGACTTGCTCTATGCAAAAGTAATGGCCTGCCTGGCCTGGCATACATGGCTTTTTATAATGTAGTACCAGTACCAGCAAAAATATTAAAAGTTGTACCAACAGGAAGCTTGCTTTCCCTGTGCTGTTGCGGCTTCATTGCAGCAGAAACGATGTTGTGCTTTATAACCCTGTCCTGTATCATATTTTTCTTGATCGTGATCAAATCATCTATGTTCCTCAGTTTGAAAGTTGGATTTTGGATACGGTCTCGGCTCTATAACTCTAACATCATCTATGATCCCACTCATGCAACTCACTATCAGAAAAATTATACAATCGGTTCGTTCAGGTTTTCTCTTGCCTGGTTGATGAAAATGTTATTATTATGTAAAGAAAAATGCAAATGAGAGATCATGCTAAGCTTATCTTGCTTTCGATGAGTGAATTTAAATTATTTTAGCCATTGTGGAATTCACAGGTATGGATAAAGGCTGGCCATGATAATTTCATCGTAGCTAGGCTTTATCCATGATTTACAGGATGTTTTTTATGGTTTGGTCAAGCGACAAAATATAGCGTTGTCTCATTTTGCTCCAGTCAGTGCAATATTATGTCATTTCCGATAAATGTAATAAAAGAAATGCATTTATGCACATTTATGGATAGGAGGATTAAAAACCGACAATACATGCATAACAAAAACCAATCGATCGACGTTTTCAATTGCCACTTATGAATGAATTCTTGAAGTCCACGAGAAAATAAGACATATTATCACGGGAAAAACTCGCAACTTTTTATTAGCCGCGATAATAAACATACATATTTCTTCAGTTCCAAGCTTCACCATAACCATCATAACTTACGAAATGTAGCGTGAATCCGTAAAATCAAACTAGAATTTCTTTGCCGTTTACCAATGACAATGGTGACAGACACCTTTTCATTTTCATTCATTACTCAACCTCAACATTTTATTTATTTATTAAGCAACACCAGCACCTCCGTCCGGAGTACTTACGCTGGCTGAGTTAATACATTCGTTTGACATAA